>JANTPZ010092567.1:0-14741 GCA_025593235.1 Vachellia pachyceras
CCAGCCCGCAGCCCGCCATTTTTGGCGGGCTGACGGGTTGAGCCTGCGGGCCCAACCCGTATTACCGGTACTATCTCCCACACTCGCCATTATTTTCAAGTTGCCAGATTCGTAGTGCACATCAAATATCTTGCTCAACCAACAAGTTTCTGCAAAATTCCTCTGCATTATTAACAAACCCAAGATTTATGTACCTATTTATTAAGGATTATATAGAATCGTTGTTCTGTAATATGAATTGCCGAATTTCAAGTTGTGTGGGTGTATGTGGCACTGCAAGTGGTTGGAATAATTTGTATAAATTTTTGCAAATTTGTTGTTGTGATTGTTACGTTACGTTACTTTACAGTACAGTGACCCTTAGTCTGATTGAAAATGATGCCTCATAATGATATATATATAGCGCCTTACTCCTGCATTTTCTTTTCCTGTCTTCCTATTATAATTTCTTATCCCTCTGAGCCATTAATTGCTACAACTATACTTGCCTTTGTGTGGGCTTATCATATTTAAGTGCCTGTCTCATAATTTGTTTTGAGAGATTGAAATCTGCATTAATTATTGGATAATTTAGAGAGACTTGAATATATTTGCCAGATTTCTAACAAGTTTAAGCTTATCTCCATAGAATAGAACCTTTTGGATAACAACAAAATCGCATCATCTCGAGTTCTTATCAGTTATTTAAAGCATCTATTTTTAAAAAAAATCATGAACAAGTGAAAGTAATATATGCCACGGTTAATTAATAAAGCCGCTTATTGTGTTTGGGATTTGTATGATCATATTCTTTGTTCTGTTCAGGAGATTTTTGGTGTTCAACAAAGCCATAACAATAAGATGTGCTTTATATTTTCTATGTGCTGCAACAAATAAAGCAAATATCACTCGCCGCACTTTTAGATTCGGATTAGCTAAGGCAACTAATTGGATTGTGAAACCTTTTCGTGTATTCAAGTTGAATCATCACGTCACATGCACTACATCTACAATATATATATATATATATATAATACTTGCAATTTGAAGAAGATAGACAAAGAAAGTGGTTAATTATTTTGCTTATTTGTGAAACTTTTGGAAAAGTCAAACGTACATTCAACCTTGTTTTTCCGCAAACGAGATAATCCCCTCCACATATTTATCTCGACTTGTGTAAAAGTATTTCTCTACCGCATTCTCAAATTGGTCCATTATGAGTTTTAGGGTCAACGGAAAAAATCATGGAAGGGACCAGGGTGTCACTTCCACTAATGACATAAGTTAGTGCTCTTCACAGTCATCAGCTCATCATATTCAACTTAGTCACGCACCATCTGATCTTTAACGTAATCTGATCTCAATCATCTATATATAACCAATGAGAGATTCTTGGGTTTGCCATTTCAGGTCCGAACAAGAACAAATTAAGCACACCATGCATGGTGGAAAATCTTGTTTGCTTCCTAGATACCTAAGAACTTTGTTGTCCCATCTAGCTATCTCTCCCTCGCTGTACATTAATTAATTAGCATTTACCTATGGAAGCGCACCCAATAGGTTTGAACAAATTTCGCAAGCATTCAAAACACAAAACAACCATCGATCATTAATCATTATTGATAGAATATGGGATTAGAGATAATCAGGGTTTAGTTATATACACTTAGGGTTATCGATTAGTGACTTGAATAAGGATGTTTTTGCTAAACACCTTTCTTGACAACGTTGATCTTCACCAAACTAGCCTTTGTATGAGAGCATCGGTTGCTTCGCTTGGAAGATAATTATAAATGTTCTAAAGATAATTATAAATAACATAGATAACATATTTTATCGAGATAATGAAGAGTATTAAAGGATAATTAATCTAACAAATCTTTTTTTTTTTTTGTAAAAATAAACAGAACCCCACCCCCTTACACCCTTTCCTTTCTAACAAAGGACATGCCTAGACGATCTTCCTCTAAAATCTAACAAATCTTAATTCTACAGAATAAATATCTTTATTTAAATCCCTAATGAATAAACGTAAATATCTAATCAAAATGTTTCATCAATTATCAGTTAGTACAATTATTTTTTCTGAGGCCTCTCTCTAGTAGAGATCAATCAAATCAGAATTCCTTTTCCAAGCGTTTATTGTATCTATTCGAGGATAAATGAGAGCACACGTGGAGTAAATTAAATAAGAATGATGTTCAATTACTGGACCACATTAAGATTTTTACCTGGCCATCATCATCAGATGAGGATGTACAGAACAGTACAGTTGCGTTCTAGCTCTGGCAAACCACATTAATGAATAACAACAATGATGTTCGAAAGGAGAGTACTGAATTGGACCACTTCACCAAAAAAGAAGCTTTTACCATCTGAGATCATCAGATCCTTTTCTGCGAAGAAACAACACTGCGAAACATAAACGTTACATTATTAATTAACCTATGTGAACATGTTTTGATGATATATATCTTCATGTCGATCCAAGCCTTGTGTCTATTAATTATAAGCACATTACTTAACATCTTCTGCTTTTTGACTTGAAACCCCACAAAAACGTGTGGGATTGGTTCGCTCAGATTATAGCCCTATCTCTAAAAGCAAGAGGATGTGGACACATCAGCATTATGTATATAGAGAGAGAGAACCTACTTTGCATGTCATGCTGTAGACTCATTAATGATCGGTCCCATGACCATTAAATATGGGAAAATCACTATAAAGTCCCCAAAAATTGAACGTAATTACTAAAAAACTTCACAAGTAGGCAGCCTTCTATGAACATGTCATGTCCTGCATAGAAACTTGTTAACTGCTCACTTGCTATAGAATTTTTAACTTGTTAAATATGTCCTACATATTTTACTTGGGACTTTATAGTGGTTTTTCTTTAAATATATATGGTGGGCGTGTGTTGATGATGATTATTGATGGTAATCCCACTAGCTAGGTGAGGCTAATTTTGCCATGCAAGTACTGATAAAGGATGAACAGGAAAGCCAATTAATTATGCCTTTTGATTGATTATGGCATTCCCTTTCTTTTGTGGTCACTGTCTATTGTATGTATCGTTTTCGCAAGTTTGAACGCCTTCTAGTAGTACTGATGGTGACTGCGGGATACAACACGCTCACCATCTCCATTTTTCTTTAAACCATGAGTCAGCATCACCATCTGATTAATAATACACAATTCTCTATTAATCCAAATGCTTTAATAGTCTTATCGTTAAGGGGGGGTGTGTGTGAGAGAGAGAGGGGAGAATTCAGTGTCAGCGTTATTTTGCTAGTGAGATCAGAGTTATCAGCAAGTACAGGACCTAACATCCTTGATCCCCCGAAACTATGAGTACCTAATTATTCATTATCGGCTTCCTTGTTGTTTATATATATATATATATGCTGCTCTTCGGAACAAGCCAAGCCTACAATGACAAAATCCACCAAATCAACTTTTTATTTCTGTCATATATATTTTAAAGAAAGGAAGGAAAGAAAGAAAAGGTCATCTATGCTTACAATTATTATGCTTTCTCTAAAGCTTCCTTGGCATTATATATATGAGTGGTTCCATTATTTTAAGGGCTCTCTTTTATTTTCTCTGTGGTTAATGTTAGAATAAAGTATACAATTGAATTGCATTGATCGGAATCTGTTCATAACTCATTAATTATGCGATATGATTAGTGTGAGTTCACTTTCTACGATATTGAGATGAAATTATTGATATCGCTTTCCCTATATGCATGAAGCATGCTTGCGTATTGTGTGGTTTAATTTAATTGATTTCTGGGAACAACAAAGTGAGGCTTATTACATTATATACATTTGTTTGCTGATTGAATTTAAAAAAATAGCAAAAAGTGAAAGAAAAGAAAGAAATAATTTTGGAGGAAGCCGCTTGAAAGAATCTTTGCTTGAAGAGAAAAGGGAAACAAATTATTAAGTTACTCTGTCCTTACACTCATGTTGTTTGGTGATGAGAGATTCCAACAATTTCTTCAGTCATTTCAGGAGGCAGGCGATAATGCTTTATTTGTTAGGTTTGAGCCATTCAAGTCTCCCTGATTAATTATATTTTATAGTGCCAATTTAATTTGATCCCCTTGGCTTCTCATATATAAATCGTCCACATACTCTCAAGAGCTTGCCTTATCGCCTGTCCATATATATATCTCTCTCTGTGTGTGTAGTAGAAAATAATACTGTTAAATAACAAAACAAATTATCAACTAACTTTACTACATGGCCTATTCCCTTTGATTTCCGTAAACTATGGGCTTGGGCACTTCACATCTACATCATGATTATGGGATATTTTTAAAGGGAGAATTACCCAGAGATCCCAAGTAAAGAAATGTGTTACAAAATGGTCCCAAGAGGTTGTTAATGACAAGTCGAGAAGCACTATTTACTAGTGAAGCAGTTATCATTAACAACCTCTTAAAACTATTTTATAACAATTCCTTTATTTGAAATCTCTGAGTAATTCTCCCTTGTTTGAAAGCAATGTCAATTTGCCTCAGAAAAATTAAAGCATCGTCTCCATCAGGTTTTATATATGTTTTCTCTTGCTTTAAGAATTAGTAAAGTTTTGATATGGTTTTAATCGTAATAACACTTCACTCTATTTTATCTTTTAAGTTTATAATCTTTCATTGTGAATGATTAAAACGAATGCCTCAGCAAACTAGGCTAACATATATATTTTTAAATAAATAATTTAAGTACTTTTTTAAGTTTTTACAAATTAATTTTTTTATGTTTTTTACAAATTAATGATTTAACATTTAGAGCTTGTTTGGATGTGAGGTTGAAAATAGCTTTTACAGATTTCCAGGTAAAACCTATTTTTTGGAAAATAGCTTTTACAGATTCCAAGGCAAAACCTATTTTTTGGAAAGTGATTTATGTTTGGGAAGTTATTAGATTTTACGGATTCCAAGGCAAAAAGTGGGTAGGAAAGAGAAAGAAAGAAAAAGTAGGAAAGAGGAAAACGTATGAAAGAGAAAACCTAGGTTTCAAAACTTAGATTTCAAACTGAGGTTTTGTAACCAAAATAGCTTTTGGGAAAAAAATTTTGTTTGGACAAAACCTCAGTTTTAAGGTAAAACCTAGGTTTTGAAACCAAACCTAGATTCTAGAATTGGTTTCCAAACAAGCCCTTAGTATTGATAAGGAGTATTAGAATTAGGCACATATGTTAAAATTCAAATTCCCATTTTCGCATGTAATTATATATGGATTGGTATGTATCCGAAAGGGATTATACGTGTTATAAGATATAGGAGGGGATCTTTTAGTGTCTAAAGCTTTATAAGTATGCATAAATAGGATTAACACCAAATTTTAATCTAAAATATCAAAACGAAAGTCTATAGATCCTTATATTTTATACAAGTATTTTTTTTATTTAACTACGGCCAATATATATAAGACATTATTAACACTGATTGCGCTAAGGCTATTAACCTAGTATATCGGGGGTGCAACTCCAGCCATCCCTTCAAGGATATCATTGATGAGGCTCGTTTGTTAACTTCTCGGAGTTGGAGCATTGTGTTTAGACACATTGCGAGGGAGGAGAACATTATAGCTGATAGATTAGCCAAAATGGCGCATAGTTTAATTGATAATTTCTGTTATTATGTCCATCCACCTTTTGATCTATATGAAGGGTTTTCGGATGGTGATGCTCGGTTAGAGGCAAACTCTTTTGTATTGGTTTGATTTTCTTCTATGTCATCCGGTTCTTATTCAAAAAAAATATATATATAAGACATCTCTTTTCCTTTTTGACATCTTTTTTTCCTTTTTATATTAAGTTAGTGCTTCACATCCTATAAGGAGATTAATTTGGTAAAGAACATTAAAAATTGATAACTTGATTGAAATATAATAGAGATTGGAATGCAGGGAAATAATCAGGTCCCCAATTATATGCACCCTTAAGTATTAATTTTAAGATACTTTCACTATCAAATTATTTTCTATCAAAAAAATTTCATTTAGTGACAGAAAATATCAGCGACCTTCATTTTAGTAACGAAAAATAATCATTTAACAATAAATTTTCTCTGGTTAATATCTTTTTTTTTTACAGTGCTTCAACAGTTCATCTTTATTTTTTTATTTTCCTTTCGTTACATAGCTTTTGATTGATTTTTGACTCCTTTATCTTTCCATATAAAGTTTTACAAGACCATGTCATAATTGGGCACCAGTCTATTCCATCTGACATGTAGCCTTCCTCCTTTAATTTGTCAATAATTTCAAATCACAGCCTTTGCCCGCGTGATAATGTACGTCAAAATTTCTTGTCTTTAATCTATATTTTCAATCAAATTAACAATTATAACGCTAACTAAAAAAATACATGATTTCCTAATTTTGAAAAATTTTAGATTACTTAAAGTGAGCTAAATTACTGACGCAGTCACGCGGCAAAAAATTTCTTGAGTACGTCGTACACGGGGTCAATGATTTATCAGGTATATGAGGCTTTTTAATTTAAGTGGACGAAATAAAAGCTTGTCGAAATCATCAGTTAAACAATGAAACCTTAAAAGATTATCTACTCTTTTCTACATATATAAATGTAGATATAGATTTCCACTCATTTGTGTACGCACAAATACACACATATACACACAATTTTGGACGGTGGATTTTGGAGTTACATATTACAAGGCATATTAATTACCGGACTACCATTGTCAGGTTTGTTTAAGAACTCTATTCCCAAAATGGTACACGCAAGTCGAGATACAACAATATCAAAATACATAAAAATCACTTTGAAATCCGTAAAACCATCTAGCAATCAGTAAAACCATTTAGAAATTCGTAAACTCATTTCTCTCAACAGAACTCATTTATCTCCTGAACACACCCATTGTTAATTTTCCGTACAAATGTAGAATAATTATTCTTCCACTCATTATTACTGGAAGCTGTGTTGAGATGCATACTTAATTAGGGTGAGTGGGTTATGAAGTTACTAATCATGTAAGTGGACAACTTTCCTCTTAAGGGATAACTGAAATTAGGGGGAAAAAAACAGAGAGAGAATCACAATTGATGATTAAAAAATTAGTGTAAGAGGGAAGGCACGCCTTTACAGAAAAGAGAGACAAATTAACGTGGGGTTCACTTAATACAATCATCATTTAGTATAGACGAAACGAAGTGAGATTTGGTTTAGATTTGTAGTATTATATGTCTAATCAATAGTTTCAATTCTTATCCTAACGCAAGTGCGTAGATTAATTTTTAATGAAGCCTTAACGGTCTGCTTAATTAGACGAATATATATACATCAGTCATGGCATGCTATAATTACATGAAAGGAGAAATAATATTAATACGAAGTATTCCTAGTTTCACGCAGTTTTTAATTAAGTTTTTGTAATTTTTTCCTTTTATCAAATTCCTATTTTTTTATTCGATTTTTAATCAAGTCTAAATAGTTTTCCCCTCTTTATCAGTCATCAAAACTGCATTAATTAATTAAAAATGATGTGAAACTACAACAATTTGATGAAAAGAAAGTACTATAAGGATTTGATTAAAAATCATGTAAAATTATAAAGACTTGCATGTTAATTTTTTTATATAAATAATTACATACTTTGGTGGTGGAAGCTGAGGAGGACTGGTGCATTCCTAAAGAGGGCCCAGAAAATTTAAGTGGAAGGAAAGTGACATGGATATGACCACCATCTCAATTGCACTCTTGAGAAGAGAGGATGGTGATGATAGAAGAAATTAAATATTTATTATATATAAATTGGGGTGGGTGTTATTTATATATATTTATAATGAATCTAGCTTCTTAAAATTTCTCTGCATTGATTGGAACATGCATCCTTCCTCCTTCATGGGACCCATAATTACGTACCTTGCAAGGGATTAGGATTCATTTTCCCCATACTTTAGGTATCTGTATGTTGGGGTGGCGGTTCTTAAAATCTGCATCAAACAATAATGTTACAACACAATTAAAAATTAAAATTTATTAATCTATGTAAAAACTAATTGTAGTTTTACCCAAGACTACTTGGTCTCCAACTAAATCATAAGATCCTTATTCAAAAAGATCCCTGCGAAGAAGCATCACAGTCATAAAACCTTGATTCATATATATTACTTGGTTTGTCCGTATATTTGTAATAGAATATAGAAAAAGCATCAAACACTAAAGAGAACAAGAAGAAGTTTGTATAGTTTTTATCGCAATCTTGTTTAGGGGATGTATTGATATACATATATATGGGGAATGGGGAAAGTTGAGAATTTTAAATATATTTGGGTAATTTGAGAGATATAGGAAAATTGATGTTTATCCTTAGCTATAGTACTGAGCGTGTTTACATAATGTGCTTGTTTGGCAACATCGTTACCAAAATGGTGCACGTAAGTCGAGACAAAACTATCTTGAAATCTGTAAAAACCATCTCGAAATCCATAAAAACCATCTTGAAATCCGTAAAACCATCTCAAAATGTCTTGAAATCTGTAAAATTCATTCTCCTAACGGAGTTCCCAAATACACATAATGTTTATGAACATAGAAGGAATTTGAAAGTGTAGGGGGGAGATGAAGGTAGCTAGCTAGCTGGAATCAGATATTGTCACTTGTTACAGACGTCACTCTATAAGGAAGGCCACCCTCATCTCCATAGAAACCATATATACGCATCATTTGATTAAGGAAAGCTCCTATTCAATGCAATGGATACATACATTTAATTCAAGTCCAAATCATTATTCATGCGCCACGGGTAAAGGAAGAGGGAGAAGATTTTTTATATTCTTAAATTAATTAATGCAACTAATAATTAATACACTAAAGACAAACAAGAAATCAAAATTAAGATCAAATACACACGATAATTAAATATATGAACTATCCAAAATTTTTAATTAAACCATTATTCTACATCACATCAATTATATGTTGAATTTTATTATGATTTCAGCCTTGAAATAACTTAAACTGTAACCATTTACTATCTCTATTTCTTTCATTATTGAAAGCGCATAGAAGGTCCGTTTGAAAACGCGATGTAGAAGTATCTTTATGTAAGTTAATGTAAATATATGAAGGAGATTATCTCATTTTACAGAAAAATATTGGTCAATGAATTTTTGAAGCTCTCAAATGTGTTACCAAATAGGATCAGTATCAAATATGACTGTGGAATCACAGCGTCCCCGCACGTCCCAGTTAAGATAAGCATTTCAATCCCTCCCTCTCTATCTGGCTTGTTCATTTTTCAAACTTCAACTGCCCCTTAATTTCCATTATTCAAACCTTATTAATTTCCATCTCCAAAAGTTGTCAAATCAAAATATTTTATGTTTTCATTATGTGAACCATGTGCATATGTAGTGAATGCATCTTAAATTTTTTTTTTCCTCAGAAATTAGCCATGTACCCTCCAATTTTGGATGCATCTACTTCTTAAATAAAAATGATTGTGGCTCCATTTGGATAGCCCGTTGAAAAAACGGACACAGATTTCAAGGTAGTTTATGTGAGAGGAAAAGTGTTTCGGTAAGCGCACCCGTTGGCAAAACGGGTAAAACAAACAGAGCCTGTATCTTACGTGCATATACTTGTTTGACATTCCATTTAGAAAAGTGAAAAGCTCATTCAACAGTATTTTTCTGTAAAATGAGATAATCTCCTCCACATATTTACTTCAGTTTACATAAAAACATTTCTTTACCGCCTTCCCAAACAGATCACATATTATCTATTACTCACATTACGTCATACGTATGCAGAATAAAATGTAAAGTTACTTTCAACACATTTTATATTGATCAAGAAAAATCTTAAATTTACTCTACTTTAAAATTTAATAAGATCATAACTTTACTCCGACTTAACATATTATATATCTCATAAAAATGAAATTAAATGTGATCAAAATACATTTTATCTTTCATTCTACCTTTTATGAATAGAACCAACGATATACACAAGCAGTGGACTCGCCCATCACAAGCACGTAACTTGCTGCATCGTGTAAACACAATTTCCCCTCGTGCGTGTAGTGTGTGTTACGTGGTGTATTACCGAGCGCGAGTGTAATCCACATGCTGAATTAATTCTCTTCATCCTCATCCTATCATCTTGAATTAGATCAATATTTACCAAAATATTAGACATTCTGTTATATAATTTTTACCTTTTTAATCTATAAAGTCTTCATTATTCTAATTTTAAAATTGAAAAATATTTATATGAAATTTCTTATATCCATTGGGTCATTTTCTCCAATTATGTATAGCCTTATATTTTATTTTTAAAATATTATCATTTAAAAAAAACCATCTTAAATTACCTATGCGTGATTGCACATGACGGGGCCCACGCGCCGAATTAAATAGGAACTCTACATTGTATGGGAGAATTTCCATCTTTATTTTTTACAAAATTTTATAAAATGGATCGGACTGACACAGAATCTAAAAGTAAAACATTCATTTATAATGGGTGATTTCTATATAAATAAATGGACTCCAACATTATAAATATGACGTCACGATATCCTATTCTCCATGGCAGGCGTACGTATACATGGCATCCCCAACATGTAGGAGTGCCTTTTCTTTTTAAAAAAAAAATTGAAAATGACTATAAGAGGCCTACTACCTGATGGTTTAGAAAATTTCTGTTAATAAAAGGTCACGGCCTACGGATTTGATTTCATTTGTAGTTCCCATACATTGATACCCAATTTTTCAATTTAAAAAGAATAAAAAATGATTAATCGGTGATTATATAGTCTAATAACATAAATAAAAACTTCATTATGAAAAGAATATTGTGGTTCGACCCTACTCATAATTGACTTAAATTTATTTTTTATTTTTTTTTTTGCAAAGTTTAGTGATAATACACACTCCAAGCATCTATGATGGAGGAATCCACTTTGGGGGAAGAAAATATGAGTATTCCCACGGTGCTATGCTTAGCTGTGAAGGAGCAAATCAGAGCAGAGGAGGATCCCATCATGTTGGATTCTCCATGAATATTTATAAATATTTAGGGCATTAGATTATAATTTTAATTAATTAAAAAAGGCTAAGGAATCCTTTTACTGGATTTTAATTTTATCCATGACTGTATGAATCTTAGCGTCACGATGAATCATGCAATACGAACAGATATTAATAAATATTAAGAGGCTATAATTCCTCACAAAACTACTCATATATACACACACATACATAAATCAACCATAGGATAATAATATAAACTCACAGAAAGTGAGGGCTTTTTTGGTACAGAATGATAATATACTTAATTAAAGACGCGCCAGATTGATGCCACCTTGTGTTTTGAATGGATTGATGGGAGCAATGTGATAAGAGTCAAAAGAATGTGGGGGTAAGAATAATTATAATATTTAAAAGAAACAAAAATGCAAGAAGAAAAGAGAGGGATGCTTTATTAGGTAATATAATCATGAAATTATTTATTATTTATTGTCCATAAACAGGACTCTAATGATGAGGAGCAACGGTATACCACAAGTTTTAGCAAATTAACTGAAAATGATAGCAGATCTGGATACAATGATGGAGTGAAAGAATGT
Organism: Vachellia pachyceras; assembly: GCA_025593235.1. Classification (NCBI taxonomy): domain Eukaryota; kingdom Viridiplantae; phylum Streptophyta; class Magnoliopsida; order Fabales; family Fabaceae; genus Vachellia; species Vachellia pachyceras. Next base: position 11,594 of record JANTPZ010092567.1, read on the forward strand.
ATACGTATTTGGATAGCCCGTTGGGAGAACGGACACAGATTTCGAGGTAAATATGTGAGAGGAATTTTGTCTCGGTAAGTGTAGGAATAGCTTTTGGTTAGTCCAACGGGCTAACCAAATAGAGCCAATGGACTTAACTGTGTTGCCATAGCATTTTTTAACATTTCTTATTTAAGAAAGTTTCAGAGATTTGGATCATGAACTGAGCAAAATCAGGATATACACGTGGATTTAAAAAGCGGCTATGAAGGTATTTACAGATTGTCAAGATATAAAATCGCCATATCGAGGTAAAAAATTGAAAAAGTAAAATTTTAACCATACAGCTAAGGTATTTGTTGGTTAAAAAATAACAAATAATACCACTCATGACTCTCTCTCCTATATTTATCCAACTAATTCATGAATTAATTAGCTTTAGAGCCTCGAACGTAAGATTAATTTCCCCAAATAATAACAACACTATATTTCTCTTATTTTTACGACCATGTGAATGACGGACGGAAAATAGAAAGAGATAACGGAAATAAAGAGAAAATGGAAGGACAAAATTAGAAAGAAAATTTGTTAGTTTTGTCTTCCACACACAAACGAAACAATCTACCAAATTACGAAGTTATGTTTTTTTGTGAAAATTATGAAGTTATGTTTTTTTGGGTGAAAATTATGAAGTTATGTTGCACACAGATGTGTGTGTGGGCACCTTTTCACACAAAGTTGGCCATTCGGCTCAACCAAAGGCTGCTGCACACAAGGCCAATCCGCTAAATGATCAGCCAATGTTGAATTCAAATGTATTTTTAAAATTGTAAAAGATAAAAAAAAATACAATCTTTAGATTTAATTCAATAATCTAAATTAAACCATAGTAAAGGAAATAAAATAAACATATCCTTTTTCATATATCATAAACAGTATAAGCACAACTATACAACTCTCTTTACGTTTCATGCAAGCACAAAAATATATTTTGAAGTAAGAAAATTAAATATAAACTATAAAATTTTTATATTAATCAAAGTGCATTTTTGTCATTAAAAAATGATTCATGAATAATTGAATATCATAAAAAGTATTGAATAACGTAACGCATAATTTGTCAAAATCAATGAAGTATTGGTTATTTTTAATAGTTAATGTTAAGATAATGAATTTTTTTAACCTATTGTTAAGGTTAAAAAAAGGATAAAATTCCATATTTTTAAAAGAAAAAAAATTAGGTGTTCTGTTGTTCCATAACTTTTTTTTAGGATGCACAGGGTTGACAATAAATATATTTAAAACGATAAAAACAATAAATAGATAAAATCACAATGACCATATAAAAAGAGAAAAAAAAACCACGTACATATAATTAAAATCATGTAAAACTATAAAATCATAATAAAGAAAATACATAAACTTGATTAAAAGATAAGTGAAACTAGAGGGATCTGTTATTTTCTTTTGTATGAGGATATGTAAGTGAAGCAGCTGAAACAAAAGGTGCATGTTTGATATGTCTGTTGGAATCACGTTTACATAAATCGAGATAAAACTATTCTCATATATTTATCTAGGTTTATGTGAAATTACTCTCCCAATGAATTTTTAAACACACGTAAAAGTCTGTTTAAAGGAGGGGATGAGGGACATGATTGGAAAGTTATGGTGTTGTACCATAGTTGCACGGTAGTGTGAAGGAGTAAATAAGACAGCTTTGGCCTAACTTTATAATTACATGTCTCACTAAAGCATTATAAATCCAACACTCAACCAGCTGCGAATTTCTTCCTTTTTTTTAAAAGTATTCCTTGTTCTCATTTTCCTTTCTTGCTGAACACGTCCAAGTATGGGACTTGATATTACCAATATGCCCCTCAGTGCGCGTCAATTCATTATTCCTTTATTGCATGAGGACCCAGACAAGTTAAATTGAAATCCCACAGGGCACGCAACAAAGCAATCTTGCCTTTCGGCCAGCGTGGAATTACATTTATTAAATCCCAGAAATTTACAATTTTATTTAAAAGTTGAATATTTTATTTATAATTCTAACTTATGTGTCATTCTTCCTTTATCTTTTGGAAATATAAGGGTCTTTCGCCTAACTCTCCCTTTCCCTTCCCTCCCGGGCCCCATTTCCTTCTCATCCAAAATCACACTCAATTTTAATTTTAGGAATTACACGCAATATATTTCATATAATTATTTCATTAGAGAAGTGAGAAAATAAATTTTTGATCGGATTCAAACGTCTATTTTATCCATGATTTCAAAATTAATAAAATTACACACAGTCAAGAACATGAAAATATTAAAATGGTTGCCAGAAAAGCTTTGTGTATGTTTAGGAATCCGTCAAGAGAGCGATTTCACGTAAATTGGAGTAAGTATATGAGAGTGACTTGATTTTGTATAATGCGATTTTAATGGAAAATCCAAGTGTGTTTGGGAATCCGTCAGAAGAAATAAATTATGGATTACTGTAAGAATTGGATAGAGCTCTGATGTAGTTTAACCAAGGTTTCAAGTTTAAACTTGGGAATGCATTGTCGTTAAATCCCAACGAGAGAGCTTTCCACCTGAGAAGGCCTCACCCCACTCTAATTGGATTAGTCAGTTGCCGAAGACGCCGGATACCATCGAGTAGCACAGTTACATATAATTTAGAATATTGAAAAAAAAGAAAATGAATTTAAAACAAAGGGCTAAATAAATTATATGATTTGTAAAAAAATATTTTGTATAAAAATAAATAGAGATGTATTAGTATAATTTATTAGAGATATTGAGTGTGTCCTTGCACGAGCAAAGCCTGTGTCTCAATCTCTACTCTTTCTGGTCCGTCTATATAATAGCTTCCCAAGCCATCGTCCACTTCCCAAACCCATTCATTTCTTTCTTTTGGTCCCTTCCTTGTCATTCCATTATTTCTTCACTAATTCTCTTCTTTTTCAATCTTCTATCTTCCTTTCTCAAAAACATTAATGGCGGCAGCCGCTTACAGAGAGCCTGTCGACTACTCTGCGAAGTCCCCTGTGTCGTCGGCACAGTCACTACACTCGCCTTGGCATTCTCCGGTGCCGTACTTGTTCGGCGGCTTGGCCGCCATGTTGGGTCTCATCGCTTTTGCCCTCTTAATCCTCGCCTGCTCTTACTGGAAGCT
>JANTPZ010092568.1:0-23666 GCA_025593235.1 Vachellia pachyceras
AAGTCTACTGCAGCATTAAAGAGTGTCAGAGAGAAAGCGATGGCTGTCCCAGTAAAAGAACTTAGATCATCAACAATTCGCTGGTCTGGATTATCAATGATTGATTGTGACTGAATTTTATAGAATGTCTGATCTTTAAGGTAACGTTGCAAATAAAAGCGTGTCATCCAAGACCTCCATCTCAAGGAAAGATTTTCTCTTGCATAGTCCCTCAGTACAAAAAACTAAGACACAATGATGAACAAGGTTAGAAAAATCTGTACAAAAATTAAAAAAAACAAAACATAAAGAACAATGTCATCCATATTATTCGTGCTAAACTACATTTTAAGACTCGGATTTACCCTTAGTTGTACAGGTTTAACTACAGAGAACCTGCTAAGTACCTTGGAAAACTTATGAAAAGATAACCTTATTGCTTCATATCATACTGAAATCAACTTAAGCTCATGTAGTTCCTTTACATTATTCTTTATTAGCAGGGTTAAAAAATCATTTCTGTAGTATGAAAGATAATTTATTCATTCCAACACCAAATACTGATTGAGTTAACTTCCATAAAGTAGAGAAAAGTAACGATGAATTTAAGTCCTCATACGGCAGGCAAATGCCTGACTATTACATTCCACAAAAAAAGATCAAAAATACAAAGTAATTATTAAAGTTACATCTATGCTTTTTTTGGAACAAATTCTCTATCATCTTATGTTTCTTTCCCAGCTCCATGCTCCTTTGAGAAGAAAATGCTTATAATCATTGGAAGAACTAAAGCAAAGTCTATCAGATCTATACCTAAGAAAGTGCAGCTATATGCTCACCGGGATTCCTGTTGCAAAGCCACCCAAGTAGTAAAGTAGTTGCCTTGTGAATTGCTCCTGGTCCTTGTCTTGTAATAATAAAATTCAAATTTCAGTTACTTTTTGCCACGTCAGTCTAGATCAAGTAAATAAAGCGGAAACTAAAATTTGATTCTTTGATTCTTAAATGCTCATTTAGCTTTAGTCCCTCAAAAATATTAAGTGCAAGAGCTAGAACATGAAAATAACAAACTCATGCAGGTGGTAGTCATTAAACTGTTGAGTCACTAGTTATTTTATATTAAAGCTAAACTAGACTATGGGCCCCAAGTTTTGCAGTCTAAAATGAGCCTCAAAATTTAAAATTTATGAATAGTGTAGTTTCATGTAGATTTTGTATTAAATAAAGACAGGTCTAACCATTTAAGAACCAAATAGTTAATGCTCAGTGATTAATTGACAAAAAGGACGGAATTCTAAATTATATACTCAAGCAGTTCATAAAAGGATAAGATTATGAGAATGTTAGAGCATTCAGATATAACTTACTGGCAAGTGCATTATAGAAGTCTCTCCCAAGGAAATTGAAGCCTACGCTGATTCCTGTAGTCGCCAAAGTGAGAGCAAAAACACCAGCAAGTTGTAATCTCGCTTGAACTTTGTCGTCTGAAGACCAATAAGGAGCTGCCACTTTCCAAAACCTTCTAAAAAGAGTTTGTAAATCCTGATCCTTATCATGCCGCTGTTGCTGCACTTCAACACATTCCTTCAACTTTTTTACTCCATTCTCAATCATTTCAAGCACAAATCGCAAAGAAACATGAGCAAATCACATTTTTCATCTTTGAAACATCACAAACATCTCAATTTGGTCATCCAAAGAGTAAATCACCTCGTCCCTGTAGACTAACTATCTAGCCTATCTCAAGAGAAGCCATTTCTAATTGTTTAAATCGATGAGGAGGTGGTGTCTCCTTCTTGTCCAAAAAGCCAGTCAATCAATTTCTGAACTTTCTACAACGATTCTGGACGCTAAACATGACCATTTCATCCCATAACGGATGCATAAAGTCCACACGAGTCAACAAAATGACAGAGGAGAAACTATTGGAAGTGACTAAATTGAGAACTTCATAAGTTTCAAAGACAAAAACTGTGATTTACTGAAGAAAGAGTACGAAGTGAAGAAAACCTTGTCTGGGTCTGGCGGCAACGGAGTCGTAGCTACAGGGGTAGAAGAAGAAGTAGAACATCTGATGGGGTTGTTCGAAATCCTCCTCCTTTCAGGCTTTCTTGTCAAGATGCGCACTTCAGAAAATGGAGTGGTAGCAGGAAAACGAACATGGAAATGAAGATTATTGTAGAATGAAAAGTTGTGATTGCAAGCGGAGGCAGACGAAAGAGGGTGTGCATGTTGAGCCTGCAAAACCATTTTCATTTTCCTTTGTGGGATTTCTAATTTGGATCCTAGATTACATGAAAAACAATGTTTTTCTTCTTCTGTATATCTAAGCTACTGTTCTTCTCATCCTTCTTTGCTATGGACACCGTGAAGTCTCAGTGAGATGACTTTCAAATTTCAATTTAGAGTGGGGTTGAGAGTTTCATGCGATAGACTCAGCTTGGTTTGTGAAGAGTGAAGACGCAAATTGAGAACCGCATATAGATTATGGCAGGATTATCCAAACGGGGTAGTATTGCGAGCGATCCACAAATTGCCACGGGAAGGAAGAAACTATATTATATTTTATTCAAACTATTTTATCCCTTAAACTTATAATTTAATTGGCGTCCATGTGGTGTGGCAAGAGACAAGAATTTTCTTTCAACCAGGAGGCTATGAAAGAGGGCAATTGGGCAAAGTAAACCTTCTGTGAACTTCAACCATGGACATGTTTGCCAAAGCTTCTATACTCCCTGAAGGCATGTTTAACCGTATTTTTCTGTAAATTGAGATAATCCCCTTCATATATTTACTTCAACTTGTGTAAAAGCACTTCTTTACAGTTTTTCCAAACAAACACCATATCAGTGCTCAACGCTAGCATGGGTTGTGTGCGCGCATTTTTTAAATTTTGTACCATGTTGATTCTCTGAAAAATCTTTTGGTTATTAAAGGAGCTGATAGGAAAATGTGCTTATTAAAGTAGGATGAATTAGGCAAAGATTAGAAGGTTTGCGGTGGTCTTGGTTTAAGAAAATATGGAATAATAAGGCTCTTCTTGCTAAACAGATTTGTAATTCACTTTTGCCTGCGATTTATTAGTCAATATAAAGTTTTGTTATCCAAGTATGCTCAGACCTTGTGATAGTGATCAAAGAGCTGAGATGTGATGGAGATTAATAATTTTTTTATTCTGAATATTTTGTATTTTATTTATTAATTTAGTTTTTAGATTTAGTATGTTTTTGAATATGTGTTAGATGATATTATCTTGTAAAATCCATTGGGGATATTATTCTTAGAATAGCTAAGATATTGTTTTTTTAATATTTTGAATCATATTAGGGTTTGTAACTTTCGTTATTTTGGAGACCCAACTGTTTTCAATTATTCAGAGGTTGATAAATTAAGAAGTTTTCTTTTGATAAATGTCAACTTATGTTGAGTGTTTATAACAGAATACGATTGGATTGCAAAAGTCTGATTAACTTTTGTGAAGCCTTTAACTAAGAATCTAAAGATAAGTTCGTTGATCGATTCTTTAATTTATGGGATCATCCGTATGGCTTTGTGGAGGCATAACTGGTTGTTAATTTTTATGTCTTGGCTGTAGCTTGTCTCTTTGGTCTGTCCGTGGTCTGTTTGAATGTTTGTCTTGTGATTTCAACAAAAAAAAAAAGGTAAATATTTGATCTCTCAAAGGCAAACCATTTTAACAGGTTGTCCAGTGACAAGTGACAACACAACCTGCCACGTTTGGATGAGATCCCAGACTCGAGCGTTTAAATGTTTGTGTGTGCACATACATTTAATTTGTATAAAACCAATTCACTCAAGGAAGTTGAATATAATAAAAAAAAATTGAGAAATACAGGAAAGAAGTAATATTCCTTTGTTAGAAAAAAAATTGATTCCATTATGATCAAAATTCAAAATTGTTCAAAGGAGCTAAATAGATAAACTTCAGTTTGGAATTACATATAAAATGGTTTCAAACATCTTATTAGGGCTTTTTTGCCTCTTATTCCTGAAATCTAGGTTTAGTCCAAACATAAAAAATTTTCAGAAAAGCTATTTTAGTTATAAAACTTCAATTTAAAACCTAGGTTTTGAATCCTCAATCCTCTTTGAAACTTGGTGTGGCAAGTGAGAATAATAACTAATGGTACAATCGGCAGCTTGTTATGTACGATGAAGAGAAGTGAAAGGAATTTTATAATGCAGAATTCGCTAGTTTCACTTGGGGGGTTATCTTTCTTAGTATATGAGGAAAGAGATCCCTTGGTGTGTGAAATGAATAAAGTTCAATAAAGGGCTCAAGGGTATTGATATATACTAATAGAGCTGATAATGAGAGAGATGACCTTTGGGAATTAATGTGGAAATTGAAGACCCCTCCTAGAATTAATCTTTTCTTTTGAAAAATTGCTTAGGATTGTCATCTTCAAAAGATGTTCCTTATTTTTTTCCTAAACTCAAAATTTACGTGAGTTGGATCCTTATGGCTCGCTAGGTTAATGGCATGCCTTTAAACCATGAGAGAATTTATAGAAGTACTTATAAATTGATCATATCAAAATCTTTACATGGGTAGTTGGATTTGAGATAATATTCTTATTCGTCATTGTTTGATTGATAGATTCAAGAGTTATTCAAGGTATCATTTGTCTTTGTTCCTTAAATGATAAATGGTCTGATATGGATTTTTCGACTTGATCCAACATTATGATTGCGGCATGTGAAAGTTTGATCATGAGGGGATTTAATCATGTCCTAAGATTTGTGAGAGTGGTTTTCATGGTCTTCATAAAATTATGGTGATTAGATTCCTTTATATGCATACACTATGCTAGCTCCTTCTTGCTTCAAACATTTTATAGCTCCTCCTTATTTGCTTTTTCCTCATGAGAACTCCTCCTCCTCCTCATTCAATTCCAACAGAGACTTTGTATTTTTCAGAACTTGGGGTTTCCTCGTTCAAAAGTGATTTCAGAACGAGTTTGCTTAGAAGTATTTGTATTCAACACATGAATGATGCATGAGGAGTTTTCAGTTTTGTATGGCTGTTATGTGCAATTTTTCTTAGTGACTATTGTATCTATAGTTTTTTTTTGTTCTCTTTCCATAAATGATGCATGAGAGTTTGTTAAGATTGTATTAGAGCTTATTTGTTTTCTCTTCCTAAAATCTAGATTTGATTTCAAAACCTAGATTTTCCTCAAATCCTAGGTTTTTTCAAACGCAAAAAATTTTCTGAAAAGCTATTTTGGTTACAAAATATCAATTTGAAACCTATGTTTTCTCTTTCCTACCTCTTTCCTACCTTTTTCCTTCTTTCTCTTTCCTACTCTTTTCCTCTCTCTTCTCTCTTCCTTTTCCTTCTTCTCTTTCTCTTTCCTCCCTTTTCCTTCTTCTCTTTCTTTTTTCCTACTTTTATTCTTTCTCTTTCCTTTTTCCTACCTACTTTTTTACCTCGGAATCCGTAAAAATAATAACTTTCCAAAAATAAATCATTTTTCAAGAGATGTTTTGTCTCGGAATCTGTAAAAACTATTTTCTAAAATATATTCTCCAAAATATAGATTTGAGCTCGGAATCTGAAAAACTATTTTTAAAATAGCTTCCAAACAACCCCTTAGTAATAGTGCATAACCAATATAATTGAGTTTTTTCTATTTTAATGTAGAAAACTAGAAATCCACTCTGATATGATCGACCAAGACCTTTTGGTTATTCATTAGTCATAAATAATATGACTAATCATTCTGGCTCCAGACTAAACGAACAAAACCCAAGTCTATATATGTGTGTTCAACGTGAGCTTTGGGTTCGCCAAGACTAACAAAACTGCCATTTTAGGCCACCAGAAAAGTCGGGCCAAATGGGCACGAAACTATGATTATCCGCACTTCTGCAGGATTAAAAGACAATGATACTATTGGGGGGGAAAGGTCAATGATACTAGTAGAAAATAAATCACAGCAAAACATGCTACCACATGAACCACTTGACATATTCTACTCTGAACTGTCACTGGAGAAAAAATAGTTACAAAACATCAAGTGTACATTTTCTGAGTAGATTGCATTTTGCAAAGTCAACTACGAGCCAGAGAGGGTGCAGAACAGGTGATCAACTAAAACCAAGCAATTTGAACACTAAAAGCCATGGCTGAAACTAAGAACCGATCAAGGACTTCAAACTGTTCCAGCAATATCTCATTTCTTTTCCTGAACAGAATCAGCCTGTTGTTCATCGGCTTCCACTACATCATCAGATTCATTTGCTCCATGTGACTTTGCAATCTCCATAACTTCTCCAGGAGGAGGGTGGTCAAACTTGCAGGTTGCACCAAACTTGCAGGTGCCAGTTTTCAAATAATATGGACAGATTACGGAACCCTGTCAATATATTCAAACAATTATACTTTCTTAGCTAATTTTGAAACCTTTCTTTCTTTTAAATCACTTTCTCATAAAACTACTTTTTTAAGGGTATTGGAAGTCCTATTGGGCTCCAATGATTTTGTCATTTAACAGCACAATTTTATGGTTCCTTGGACCCTTGACAGAAGCAGATGAAACTAGACAAATGGACTTTAATAGAGAAGCTCTAGGTTGCGAGAACATCAGGAAATGAATCTGACCCGCATGCCTGGTTACATTTTTGGATATGTCTTCTAAATCGATTTAATGATCAGCAGCCTACTAAAATTACTTATTAATGCTCCGTCAAATGATAGATGCACAATAAATGGAACTTATTTAAATTCCAGCAGAATATAACCTCCGAACATGAAGTTGGACCAGTTTGCTTAAAATTACACACAAAAAAATGATTTTGCTGGTAGAACCTTAAGCTAATCATAAAGATTTCATTGTTTAAAAAAAAAATAAGAAGATTTCAGCTTATTTTTATAAGCCATTTGGAAGAGAACAGCTTTCTAACACATACATCATGTTCTTTTTCAGGTTCCCCCATGCTCCAAAAAACTTTCTTATATTTAACCAAACTGAAATAAGATCACATTATTTGATAATCTCAAACAAGCTGGCCCTTTATCCCATCAATCTTGATTTGATATAACTATCAGTTTTCCGAGAACCCCTTGTGAAAATGCTATCCTAAAAGCTAAGAATACTACAGAGAAATGCAAATGAGACAAAAAATGATACAGACAAAAAAATATCGTGCTTATGAGCAACTTGATCTTTTGAAGCATTGGGCTATATTTAATGCACATCAAACACAAAGCAGCTCTATTGTCAAGAACAATTGCTTCAAAGAATGCAATGTGGAACACCAACTAACCTCTCTCCTGGGTAATCCTGCAAGAGTGAGTTTAACAGCTTGTTGTGCGGCTGAATTTGACTGTGATGGTGCTGAGCGGTCAATTGGGTGATGGAACTTGCATCTTTCTCCAAATTTACACTCTCCAGTCTTCATATAGTACTAAAACATTGTACATTGTATTATAGATATGTTGTATCGACATTAAGCCATCATTCAAGAACAAAATAAGAAGAGGAAAATATGAGAGGGAAAACAATAAGGAGAAGGGGTCAATGAGGAAGTGTAAAGATGATTTTTCATACAAATGGGAGAGATAAAAAATGAAAGAAAAAATTTTGAATTTACATATTCACCAAAAGCTAACCCGCTTACATTATCTCAATCATTTAACAACTTATAAACATTTCGCTTTTAGCCTTACGGCCTTATCAGTTAAAAAAAAATTAAAACTGTGAATTCATCATGTCAAGACCTACCTACCATAACAATCTAATATCAGTGCCTGAATTTAACAGAACATCAGTAACTATAAACTTAAGGACCTAACATTTTAGGTTATTTAGAACCAAGTACCAGGCTATTGAAGCTAGAAACTGTTCCCCGACTGGAATAAAACGAGCACTTACATCACATTCAATCTGTCCTGGTCGTTGAGGATAGACGGTTGGTGCTATTCCCACCTGGGACTGGCAAACAAGTTGCATGGATGATGGATCAGTTGGACAGAATATGACAACCATGATATGTCCAGAAAATCACTAGAATTTAAGTACAGTGTAGATACTTCCCCACAAGTTTGATAACAAACACAATCTTTTTGACAATCTTGTTTGTGGCTTTTTTTAACCATTGTTTGTGGTTGATACTATCGTTGTGGATAAGGTATGGGTTTAGAATACAGATATTGCTCTTCTAGTTCCGGAGATCAGAACAAAGATAGAATCTCTGAAGGATCCCCAACGCTAAGAGCTCTTTCAAAATGGAAAAAAATAGTCACACACCCAAAATGATAACATTTTCTGATAGTGCAGACCTTCCTCGCAAAACAATTCTTATTTCATCTGAATGTCTATAAAACTTAGATAAGGATTTCTACCCCTAGTTGAGTTCATTACGACTGAACATTTGAAAGAAAACTCCAAAAGAATCCAAAAGGTTTCATAGCCACATAAAAACTACAGCAATTTCCTTGATATTCATTAAGACTGAACAATATACATCATGCAACAAATAACTCGTCACTATCTTTTTTTCTTTTTCCAGACTGTCAGGGGAGAACCAAAATAGGTGACAAAAAGGAACAAGTAACACCAATAGTTTATAAAAAATGATTGATTCATACTAATTTGAAATATGATGCACAGACCACAGAGCCAATATTCTTGCACCATATTCTGGTATTTTTCTAAGAAAATTAAAAAATTTATCTAAAAGTGAACAAGATGTGTCAAAGCAAATCTATTGGAAACCAAGATAGTATGGGATACCTAGTCCCACATTGAGTAGCAAGGGTTTAATGTGTTCATATATGAGTAGGTTCACCAACCTTAATAGCTAACTTTTAAAGAAAGCATCTCCATCCTGTTTGGGTGCCATCAATTGGCATAAAAGATAGTTGGCAGCTTTGAGAAGGGCCACCACTGAGTGGTTTTGACTAAAAAGCCAAGCAAAATGTTGTCGAGTGTAACAACCAAAATGCCACCTCTCCAGAGGTAGCTAATTGGTAGAGACCAACGTCTACAGGATACTTAGCCCCAAAATGAGTAATAAGACCAGTTCTATGGGTTACTCAATTGGTTTTTCTACCTCAATAACTAGCTTTTGAAGAAAGATTCCCGACACCATTTGTGTGCCCTCAGAACTTCTATCTAGGTTGATGTCGAGAGATATAAACATCTAAAATATATAAGCATATTCATGCTTATAATAGCAAGCAACTTAACAGGTACACAGTTACAAAAAATCGGTTATTGACTAATAAGCATAGACCCCATTACCAATCCATATTTCACAGCATTGCAAAAGCAAAACTTCTATAATCTATCAATTAACAACAGGATGGCCCCTACTCCTGTTCCCTATATACAGCTGCATCAATATTATTTATTCCCCCCAAAAGAAGCAATGTACATCAATAAGATTCTTTGCAATTCGCATCATTCAATACTATCAAAATAAGTAAAATAACAACTTCCAAATTACCGTTGCACTTGACAATCTGGGGTCAATATCTTGATAAATTGATGCAGCTGGATTTACAATTCCAAAGTTAAGATTAGCAGCAGATGATGTCAAAAGAGAATGGCCTAACACAGCAGCAGGTGGATTAATTACTGCACCAAAGTTACGCCCATATAAAATGATAGTTCATGGAACATGAGATTATTAACATCCAACATCATATACATACCACTCCTATCAGGATGATTGTAGCGACATGTAGCACCGTATTTGCAACTGATTCATATGAATGAAGAATATTAACAACCCTTCATTCATTAAATAACTCTACTAAAAAGAAAGGAGGAATATTAACCTGCCAGTTTTCATGTAGAATGGACAATCCACTTCACCCTGTCAGAAGAAATTTGCATATAGGCTTTTCAAAATATGAAGCTAATAAAGTAGTAAATTCGTATAATGAAGTGTCACTTGATAGATGTCCTTTGTTATAAAGTATTAAAAGTACACAACAAAAGGAAAATATATTCAAGTTTTTTCCATCTCAGCCAATATATGACTGCAGATGACACCTCAGCAAATGCTTTTAAATCACACAACCAGACAAGACCGATCCATTGAGGCAACTTGAAAACTGAGTTTCCCAGCACAATTTCACAAATTAAAATTAGCTTTTAACAGCTCCAGCCAGTATATCACTGGATAAAATGGGGGAAATATGATACTTGTATTAATCATTGCTCCTTTTAGGATGTCTTTAACATTTTCTTCATCAGCAGAGAATAAATACCAAAGGCAGATAATTACCAGTCTTATAGGAAGCCCTTTGCTATTATGCAATAGAGGAGCAGTGTAAGAACTAAAAAGATTAGATAACTGTGTATCTCCTAAAGCCCCCTTTAAACTAGTGTTCAAGTAGGTCTGCTCAAAAGCACCATTTTGTTCTTCAGATGGCTGAATCTGTATGTCTTTTGGGTGATGGAATTTACAGGTAATACCAAACTTGCATTTTCCAGTTTTCATGTAGAACTGCATAAATGCAAAATACAGTAAGTTCTAGATGATTAGTGCTTCAAAGGAAGGTAAAAGATATTATATCTAACCGCGCATGGGGCTTCTGAAGGCCTCTCAGGTAAAGTAGAAACATCAGCATTTTCAAACAAATGCATGGGATGATTAAACTTGCACCTTGAACCAAACTTGCATCTCTTAGTTTTAAGAAAGTACTGCAACAAATGGAACCCATAACAAATTAGAAAATGCTCTTAGTGCATCTGGAATAAGAGAAAGGAAAATAAGTGCAAATTCTACTCACTGGACAATCTGGTTCTCCTGGTCTCTCAGGAAGAGTCTCACCTGGAACAACATTTGGAACCTAAAAAACATAAATCAAATGTTTATTAGTGGAAACCAGCAACTTCATTTTGAGGGATTGAAATAATTTTTACGATTAATACATGAGAACAAGAAAAATTAGTATCGCATGCCAAGCAGCCCCTATAGGTTCCAAACTCATATCAAACACTCCCCCCATTTTTCTAGATAGAAACATCCCATTCATTTCTTAAAGAAACGTAATATACTCAAACAAGAAAAATAGATTGGCCAATTACCGCAAAAATATTCTTCCGTCTTATTTTGTTTGTTCATAGATAAAACCATTATGGTCAGGCACTTGACCAACTTCAAGGTTCAGATAGACCCAACCTATTTATTTTCTTTGCTTCAATTTGGTAGCTCTGAACAATCATGAGAAGCTATCAAATAAGTTTCCTATTGACACGACATTTTTATTAAAAAAAAAAGGTGTATAAACTTTGCTTAAAAACTGTAGAATCATCCAGAAGAAATATTTATTCTATAGGTGACCAGACACAAGCTAAAGAGATGCAGATGTCTTCATCTCAGCTCCCATCTTCACTCATAAAAGTGAACAAGTGGCCATTTAGATTGCTGGAACATGAAATAGGAGGAAACTGTTTTTAACAGGGGAAAGGAAAATTACAGCAATGTTAGCCAGTATATGAGATGAAAAGATATACGATCATGCATAAGGGTCATGATCTCTTCAAATTGAAGGAAGAGCAAACATTCGCAAAAATCCTATCAAAGCAGGAAGTGATAAATGCAAAAAATCATGGCATAAAGCAAAAATATTTTGCTCATCAAAATAAGAATGCACTTATTAAGAAACACAATGAAGCATTTCATGTGTGGAAACTCTATCATGCAGTTGATAGGACCGCTACATCAGTTTCTGGTCCACAGTAACTGTATTTCAATGAGCTAACCAGACTAATAAGAATCAATAACCTCAATCTACACGTCCTAGCAAGCAGGCACAGACCATTAGCTGAGGGTTGGATGATCCACCCAGATTATTTTACATACACCATCTATGACATTATACAGTAATAAGCAAGAGCTACCATGTAGCTGGCGAGAAGACCTGTAAATCACCAGCACTAGGTAAAGATTAGCGCCAGATTCCCCCAAGAAGCTTCAACATCTTACTAATTCAAATGGATTCCATATCAGCAATATTGATAACATTGCCAACCACATATTATGCAGAGAAGCGCCAACTAACTTATATAATTACAAGCCTCGAGCTCAACCATAGGCAAAGCCTCCTACATTCACCATCAAGTCTGCATTGCTAAAATTAATAAGAGTTGCTGTCTATTGTATGACCAAGCAACTCAATATAAAAGGAAATTTTAAAACAATTCTTTCAATTCATCATATACAGATAAGTGTCATCCAATTAATTTTTTACATACACAGAAAACAACCATATATGTCATAATTAAATGGTAAGAACTGGCCTTGGTTAAAGTAGTATATAAAATTTATATAAATCCATATATTTATGTTCAAGTCATATATCCGAAGATAGTATACAAGTCACTTTTCGATATATGATAATAAATGTACAATATAAAATAAAATATACATTTCATTCACATAAATAATGGCAATAAACGGTCACCTCTTTCCAATCTGGGATTCCACCCTCAGGAACCCAAATAGGATGGTCAAATATGCAGGCATCTCCAAATTTACAGGTTCTTGTGAGCATATAGTGTGCACAATCCTTCTCTCCTGGCCTCTGTGGGTATATAGGCAAATGGCTTGTACTCTCGTATCTAGGGCGCTTTGTTAATGAATTTGTAGAATACCAAGCTTCACTTTGCCCAATTGTGTTATGGGTTTGCAAAACAGTTGGATGGTAGAGCGCTATAATACATAATATGCAAGTATGTGCAAGAAAACCAAACCGAATATATGTTACTTCATAAATTTGACTTAGAAAATAATTTTGAATTAAGAGCACACGCTTAGCACATATGTAGAATATATATCATAGCAATAATGAGATGAACTCCATTTAAGTTGCAAATAGTGCATCTAATGAGTAAGTGTATGTATATATGTTTACTAAGTTATTATCGCTCACAGCATATTCAGTAAAATATATATAATAGTAAACCTATGCTCTCTTTGAAGTCAGAAAAAACAAATTGGCTTTACCAGTAGAAAGCATTGGATCTTAGAAGCCAACATAAAGTAGGATTATTGTTGCAGCATCCTTCTACCAGTATCGCTTAAATCTTCAATGAAAGAATTATTGGATTAAAACTACTTAGTCATGATTTATCCATTTGCTACCCTAACCACTCCTTTGAAGGCCTTCCCAAGAAATACCTGAATTGTAGTAAATTTCATGAAACTAAAACCATAATTGCCGACAAAACACATCAATGATCATAATTTCCTCTTAATTTAAATAATCACAACATTCAGGCAATAGATGTGCATATAAAACCCTTCATTGAATCAACAAGGACTAATTACAACCAATCAAAACTTCCAGATTTTATCTTCATAAGTGCAAGATTCAATTAGACTATTTTTACCCTTCATAGTCTGTTATTGCTGTTAAAATGCATAAGTAGAGATACAAACATTGCATTCATTGATGCTTCCTTCCAAAGGTTTATTTGCAATTATTTATTGACATTTAAGAATAAAATCAATGTAGGCATTCATTGACAATTAAGACATGTTCAAACAGGAGAAAATCGGAATTAAGTTCATCAGCCTATTCTTAAGGAAATAGATACAACACCTTTCAAGTATTATTCTAGAGAGCATATTGATGATAGACTATACAAGCTCAAGCAAGTTTGAGTAGAAGAGAAGACATTTCATCTTTAATATCAAATGAATATCAGTTCTTACTCAAATTGTTGGAAACGGTATGTATCGTTAGCAAGTGAAACAAGATGCCGCATCCGACCCATTATTATCAGTTCATCAAAACTATGATAAGTTGGCCCAACAACCACAGACAAAGAGTAAAGCATCTAAATTTGATCCACGAACTTCAAACATCAGATTCAGAAGCCAGTAGTCCCGCTCTCGTATATGATTTTACCTCTAAACTTATAAAGATTTTCCCACTTAAGTAGCGTAAAGGAATCTATAACATAGAAGAAGGCCATAAAAAGAATGAAAGAGGAAAACTAAACTAACCATCAGCAGAGCGTTTCATGTTAACAATCGAGTCCAATGCAGCGGACCCAACATTTCCAGCAGCAGCTGCAGCAACAGCAGCAGACCAAGAAGCTTGAGATAGCAACTGGGTAGCGGTGGAAGATGTTTGCCCGGAGGCGGCGCCGGAGAGTCTGGTAGGAACACCAGGTGGGGCAATGTCGGCATCGGAAGCGGCGTAAGAGGAGTATCGAAGAATGGAGTCTTTGCGTTGAGAAAAATACATATCGGTAGAAAGATATCGACTGGAGGAAAGGGTGCTGGAAGTGGTAGTGACAACAGCGGCGGCCGAAGGCGGTGAATCTCCTCCGTAGGTAGGGCTATAAGCATAGAGATAGAGTCGATTTGCCATCAAGTATTAATTTTTGCTTCACAAATATATTTATTTTTGTTCCAATTACCACCGACGAGTGTGATTGCAGCAATGCCTCCCACTCAGTGGCACTGGCAAGGCGAAGTATCGTTTTCGACGTTTCTGGTAAAAGGTAGAGTCATTAAGCCAAACCATAACAGAACCACATACTGAAATTGGATTTATTCAATTTGATGATCTAGATAAATATTTTGAAGTTCCACCTCATCATGGTGGGATTAGGAAGGAGACATATCAATTTACAGTGGACAAGGTTAAAAGTCGAGTAAGCAATTGGAAAATAAACAAACTATCATTTGCAGGGCGTTCTACGCTCGTCAAATCTGTTGTATCCGGCATTCCTAGTTACTCAATGCAGACTACGAATTTACCTATGAGCACATGCGAGAATTTGGAGAAGATCTCACGGAGATTCTTATTGGGAGAGTCTGATGACCAGAAAAATATGCACTTAGTGACTTGGGATAAGGTGTGTTAAGAGAAAATGGTAGGATGCCTTGTTATGCGGCACTTAAAACAACAGAATAAGGCGTATATGATGAAGCTGTGATGGGTCTTGTGAAGAGAAAGGATGCCCTTTGGGTAAGAGTGATACGGAGCAAATACAATTGTGGAGATGACCTTCTACCTACTATTGATCCAAAGAAACTTGGGTCATGTACTTGGAAAGGAATTAGGAACTCTTGGAAGAGCGTCTAGGAAGGGATGGAACACGTTAGAAATAGAAATGGGGATGATGATGTTCGATGGAAGTGAGAGAAAAGTGACGACTTTATAGTTAGCTCAGCTTATAGGAATCTGAATGATAGAAGGGAGGAAGGGCAAACGTTGTGGCCGATTATTTGGAAACTCAAAATCCCTCAAAGAAGCAAGACTTTCGCCTGGGTAACCCTTCAATGACACCTTCTTACTAACTACAGGAAATGGAAAATAGGCCTTCATCCAAATGGTTCTTGTGATGTATGCAGTAACTTTATGGAAGATGACCTTCATGTGCTGCGGGATTGCCATAAGACAAGGCTATTTTGGGAGAGTATAGTGCATCCCTCATATCACTCAACTTTCTTTAATTCTGACATTTATGCATGGTTTAAATTAAATATAACAAGGAAGATAATAAGAGAGAAGGGAGACTGAAAGTATAACTTTATTATAATTTGCTGGCTTATTTGACGAGCAAGGAATGAGCACATGCATAGGGGTAATGAGGCTAGATACAGGCAAATATTCGCGCAAGCTAAAGTCATACATCATTGTATTTTTCGCTCGAGCACTAAAATGAGTGGAGTGAATCTAAACGGTAAATGTGAAGTTGATAGACGGCCTCCTTCTGAGAATATTTCAGACGGTATACGAGTCATGGTAAACGTCAATATTGCACTGAAAATTTTAAATAGGTTCAATGTCGTCCTACTATTATTTGACCATCAGTTTACCCAACAAAGCTAACGATCAAAACTAACAGAAAACAAATGGTGATGGCAAAATTGTTACGTTTTTATATTTCCGGGACAATATCGAGCATATTTAAAACTTTCAGAGTAAAATTGTATTTTAAAAAACTTTCGAGTGTCTAGTAATATTTTATGAAAATTTTCGGGATAAAAGTACTCTTTAACCCTTTTAAAAAAACATTAAAACTTCTTCATCTTCTTCATTTCTTTATCTTGCTAAATTAAGTTGATAGTGATGTCGTGGGGAAAAAACTAATAGTAAGATCATATCAATTTTTTGTTACGGTAATGCTTCAATTTGAACATTATTTACATAATATCTTATTCTTATCACTTAATCTTCCTCAAAATTTTGACAAGGTATGGAATGATTTTAATTTTTTTATGTTGGTAAAAATATCTCATTGATCAGAAAAACTAGATAAAAAATTGATCATATAAATGTATAAATGCTAATATTGATATATTAAAAGAAATATTGAATTAATGTCGATATGGATGCAGAGCTTGAAGAAAAACCTAAAAAAATAAAAAAAAATATTATTACATGGACGGCTGATAGTTTATTTAAAAAATTTATAATATAACATAAAATATTGGAGATATGAACAATAGTGATTTATTATTTTTTAAAATTTATATTTAAATATTTTATTCTTTAAATAATTACAGTTTTTATGGTCCATTGAAATATATATTATTTTTCCAGGTCTCCTATCTATTTTTCCTTATTATTTAATATACATTACATCTTATATCTTTCATGAAAATCAAATTTACAAGATAATAAATAAATGATAAAATCATATTTTTTTGAGCAAATGATAAAATCATATTAAAAGTACTTTCATACGATATATTTAATTATATGATTATGAATAAGATAACCAAAATCGTGTATCTTTGACTTATAAACAAAAAAATATAAGACATTTGGTTATGTGAAATAAACTAATTATTTTTTTTAAAAAAATCTAATTATTTTATGGTAAATTAAGTTTAAGTGTAAAAATATATTTTTTCCCCTCCTGATTTATCTTAGTTATAGGCGCTTTCATTGTCTTCTTAGAACCTATGTGAATCTTCATGAAATCAAAAGTTATATTATATTCTATTTTTAACAATTAAATTACATATTTTAAATCAAAATACTAATTTACCATGTAAATGCCATGTAAAAATTATTTAAGTTGTCAAAAAAAAAAACAATTGCAAGGCGCGCGCGGATATATAATTTTTACCATGTTTAATTTTTTTTAGTTTTGTGAGATTATTTTATTTTTAATTATTTAAACTTTAAATATATGAATGGAGTACAACAACATTTCAAATATGCATGCACAGAAAATTAATGCATTATTAGTTTAATATAATGATGGTAAATTAGATAATATTTTTATCTAATTATGAATTTAATGTAATTTATGTGTATTTTACTTTAAATTTAGTTAATTTCATATAATATTGTTAAAAAACAATTTTATTAAATTAAGTAAAACGATACTATTTTATTTTTATTAAACTTAGTAAAACGATACATATAAAAAGGTTTAACCTTTTATATAAAAAAGGTTTAACCGTAAAGCCCAAAAATAGTAAGCAACAAACAAAAGAATGCAACAAATAAGGGTCAACAGATATAAAAAAGCAACTACAAGAAAGAAAACTATGAATATGAAGCATTAAGGCCCAACACATACAACCACTAAACAACCATCAATTATTATTTTTTTATTTTTTGGTAAAGTTTAAGTGAATCAGCTTCCGATGGCTCACTAGGGTTAGAAGATGCCTCTAAAGTAAGAAGTTATTTATAGAGATATTTATAGATTACCCATCAATAAAATCCTTACATCGGTAAACGGGATCTAAATTTAGACTTTATGAGTTTTGAGCTAAAGTCTTCACCAACTAAATCAACTTTAACCGGTAACAACATTTATTTGGTCTAGCCATGCACGAACACACCAAGGAATAACAAGTTCACATGATCACTTTTTTTTTTGTATAAAAAGGATGAGTTAGGTTTTTAGGCTTACTAGGTTCAATGTATATCTGCATGGCTCAAAGAGCGTTTATAGGGATACTTACAGATCGCTCATCATTAAAAATCTCACATCGATAATGAAATTTGAATTCATGACCTTATAGGTTGAGTCAATTCCTTAATAAGAAACATTAGAGCATATCTGAAATTTTTTTCGTTTGCCCATTATTCGCCCGTTGAATAGCATATATTTAATTTTCACTTCATCTCTCCACCCTGTACACCCCCCATAAATGAGGTTATATTTAGCAAGAAATTATATATTTTTACTTATTTATTATTTGTAACTAATCTTAACCAACATTTTGAGTAATATAATTCAAACATGCTTATGACAGACATTTCTTTGAAATAAAGTCACAAAACGGATAATTTGCTTAACATATGATTCAACAAAAGAGCAAAAAACGGATATTCTTGTTAAAAAGGCTACCAAGACATATTTTTTAGGATTACACTGGTAAATTGGACATGATGAGGGAATATGGTGAGATTTATGGGACTTCTAGCATTCAATTTTATTATAGATGCGCCAGACATGGTGTTATTATGCTATCCCATTCAGGCTTAGTGAGATAGCATAGGTTTTAGACACCAATTTTAAGCCTCCTTGCTGATATACGTCGCCTCTGTACATAAGTTCTATTGCTTGAAATTTGATGGTTAATCTACATTAAGCGAAGATGAAGAAATGAAGATATCACAAGAAATTATAAACAGCAAAGCCAACCAATAAACCTAATAGAGCTCCAGCTATAACTTCAACCTCAGTATGGCCTATAGATTGTTTTAATGGGAATAAACCGTTGGCTGCCAACTTTGATAGTTCTTCTGCATCATTTGTGAAGCCTAAGGATGATAGTTCCTCACTGGTTTTCCTTCTTTTACCGTCAGATTCGACCCTCACCGATGCATTCCTAGGTTCTGTTTCCAGGGAATTGGCTTCTTGGGAAACAAGGGATTTCTCGAGGCTTTTTACATTCAAAGACGCTGATGTTCCTAGCTGGGAATTGATCAACCTATCATCTCTATCTTTCGAATCTTCTAGTATCTGGAGTAGCTTGTTCAACACCTTGGCATGATTCCCTACTTCTCTTCTTACACCCTGCAAATCACAAAATGCCACACTCAACATTATAAGAAGCCTAAATATTGATATGGAAAAGAGAGAAAGGCATGATGAGTACGCCAAGAGATGATACAATGTGCATTGCTTCAATGTTTTTAAATGCAATCTTGTGTCTAATTAAAGCATGACATATACGGATATGGCTTGCTTTGTTCATGGCTGGGTAATTCACAAGAAATTTTTTGCATGATGGTCACAAGACATTGGCAAAGCTAAGATTCAAACGGGATAAAGTAGAACAAATAACATGTCAGATACTCGTTTCTGCTTGTTTATCGGTAAACCAGCTACGTGGGTTAAGACAACAAAGGTTCCAAAGGAAAATTCATCCAAACTTCTATTGTTAAGTTTCAAAGCATTACAGCAATTAGCTGCATAGAAGGATTCTTCTTGCAGGACCTAAAATAGAGGCCTGAAACCAATGTTTTGCTTCAGTGAAGGGAACAAAAGATAGAGAGTTCATGATGTTTCCCTGCAATATATATTAGCACTATGCAATCTTGCATAAAGAGAATAAAATTACAAAAGGAAATCCTATAGAAAGATGACCATTTGCGCCATCTCAGTCAGCAATCAACATCAAATGGTTTGGTTGCTTGTAGGTAATTATCAAAGGATACTCAACATTCTCAAATACTGTATACACAAGGAATTTGGACATAAATTTGACAAAAGAATAGCAAATACCTGAGCATCGTACATAATGAGGCCAGCGTACACAACTGATAAACCAAAAATGGGATCAGAGAAGCCTCTGCAATTTCAAAATTATATAGTTACAAATAAACCCCAATATTAAAATTCTATGCTTGATTCTTGAAGTTGAAGAGAATACATAAAACAGAGAAACTTGCAATGAACCAAACACATAGTTGGCACAACATAATCAATCTTCTCACCTCTCAAGACCAAGAAATGTCGCAGAAGCCACAGTTGCCTATCCACAGGAAAATGCAAATAACTTTGTGAGATTGACTCTGAAACCCAAAGCCCCAACAGGGTCATTTATAATCAACCATTCGAGTGATGTAGATAAAAATTGGAAATCAACAAAAACTCAGGTACAAATACAATTTTTATCAGGTTTTGGCTATCAAAGTTTTCTATTTTGAAATATGACAAGCATATACCTTTTAGGGTAAAGTAATAATAAAATTCTTGATCTCGGACTTTCAGTGATTATCAGTCTTTTAGGACTAGGAACCTGAGAAAAGTGAATTTTCAAAGCTTTGAACTCTAAAGAGAGTTACACAAAAGTTTGTTCAGTCAGCCATGGGTCAGAATCCAGCATAGCCAAGGGTTTAGCCTCGTTCTGAGCTAAGCTACCCTTTAAGAGTTCCAGCTTTCTATCCATTTGGTAAGTTAGGGTTCAGTTGCTACATGGAATGAAATGAAAAATCATGATTCTTGGATAAAAATTATTTCTTGGGCTCCTTGTCCTTGATAAAAAGAAAAGGTAAAAAAAGGAATAATTATTGTTGAGTACAGCAACCGAAGTATAATAAATATTGCATATCACAACTTTTGTGCAAGAAAAAGGAAACAGCTCTCTTTATTGCAATCAAACGGGGTGTAAGGGAAAGAGATTCTCTTTCCTTTATACAG
Organism: Vachellia pachyceras; assembly: GCA_025593235.1. Lineage (NCBI taxonomy): Eukaryota > Viridiplantae > Streptophyta > Magnoliopsida > Fabales > Fabaceae > Vachellia > Vachellia pachyceras. The sequence goes on from JANTPZ010092568.1 coordinate 20,601, forward strand.
GAAACAAGATATGCAATATAGCATAAAAACATTTTGTGCCCTCAATAAAAACTGCAATAGAACTGTTATTGATGAGTAGTACTAATAAGTCTTATTAGTACTACTCATCAATAACAGTTCTATTACAGTTTTTATTTGAGGGCACAAAATGTTTTTATGCAGTTAACTATTTTGTCATCTTACTTTCTTTTTCATCCATTTCCATTCTGTTTATCAAATAATCCAAGAAGAACGCAGAAAACAAAGAGCAGGGCTAGGTAGGAAAAACAGCAGCAAATATCCCTACTTTCACACAAGTCATTCTGTTAAGCAGTTGAAAGATGTTGAAAACAAAAAAGTATAGCAAGTTTCTTATTAGCAAAAGCCGCTCGTTCATTCATTAATACGTTTAGAAATAAAACTAGCAAACGCAACACCTACAGAGATTTTTAGTCTATCTTTAACATTTTAGCATTGCATTAAAAGAAAAAAAAAATCTCCCCTATATTTTGTTTTTTTTTTTATTTTAGAGCAACCACTTATACAGTTATCTCTAACCAGTGGATAAGGGTTCAAGGTCGTACGGACGAATGTGTTGATGGAAACCCTCCGGCCTGAATAACCGCCTTGACATCAAACTCTTTCCCATATAGAAACACAGAAGTAAAGGGCTTCGAAATCTGCCCAATTGCCGCAGAAGCACCAGCTGCAATCAGAACCTTCGTAGCAGATACAAAACCATTTCACTAGCATAAATCAGATGAAAATAAAACATGAAAATTGAGGTGGAGCCATGACATGTAGAAGGGTTTAATGATTAAATATCGAAATGGGTCACCTTGTTATGGGCCAATTGAACGATGTCATCGAATGATACAGCTGCAAGATAAGTTATTTTGAAGGCAGAAGCATTGGGGTTTCTGAGACGATGCTGGGGAAGTTGATGATGAAGAATAGGACTTCTGCGACGGCCTGATGATGAAACGGAAGAGCTCGGAGGCGGAGGAAGACCAGAGAGGGGGGAATGCAACAGGAACATGACGGCCTCTCTTTCACTCGTTGGTTCCACTCTATCTTGAATTCGGTAAACGCACAATTTTGAATTCGTTGGACCGTGCGAGCCATTTTTTGCAGCCGCCAGCCCGCCACCAGTCAGGAACTATATCGTGGTTCACGTTTATCACCAAAACTGTAATCATCAATATGCCCTTTAAAAATTGGTTGAGTCATACGGCAGTTGGGCATCTTTGCCAACAACAAAAAAAAGTCAGATAGAAATAGAAATAGGTCCTCTTGACAAAGTTCAAAAATCCGTTTGAGAAGATAATTCTCTTCATATATTTATCTCGATTTATATAAAGTACTTCTCCATCACATTCCCAAACAGATTTATAGTTAATGCTTTCTAAACAAAATCCTAAATTCCATTTTAACAAATAAACAGTAGAGAAAATTCATTTTGCAAATACCTATAATTTCCACCAATTTCTAATTTGGTAGCAACTTCTTCCTCCTGTCCTATTTATAATAAATATTCTTTCTGACACGTATGATTTTGTAAGCAACAATTATGATTTATCTAAAAAATTCAATGCATTTTTTTATCACTATCTCTAATTATTTGTATTTTTCCCCTAATTCTCTCTCGTATTTTTTCTCACACATTTTCTTTTTCACTTATCTTCTTCATGAATAAGAATATGATAGGGAAAAAGTTATATCTGTATCATATTCATTATTTTTAATTAATTTTAGCTAATAGTTCATTTTGTATGATTTGAGTAGTTATTATTTGTAAAAAAGATAGGAGAGAGTATAATTTTTTCTTCTCTTTATTAAATAATTTAATTTGCTTTATCAGTACCATGAGTCTTGTAACATTATTTTGTTAACACTAAAGAGGATTAAAGGTGATAATAGAGCAAAATTAAATGATTTAATAATAAGAAAAAAATAGGAACCAAATTAAAATTTCACTGAAAATATGCTGATTGAAATATGAGTTAATGGACAATATCATATATCATATAATTTTCAAAAAAAAAAAAAGAAAAGAAAAGAAAACATTTACAATGTATGATTTCTTTGAAAGGACTACCAATTGTAGATTAATTTGCTTTTTTAGTATTTTAAGTTTTGAACCTCACCCTTACTCTTCCCATGACTATAATATTAATTTAACATTGATTATATTTAATATTTAAAGTAATAAGAAACAAATAGGCCAACAAATTATCGGATTCCGTCAAAGAATCATATTCTAAGGAAGCGCATTGCAAAAAAGTAGTAACTAGACATTCAAGAGAGTGACATTGAAATCATACAAAATCATATTTTCGTATTAGATAAATTAATTACAAGATATCACCAGAAGTGTTCTTATCAAAGAACAGCAAATATTTCAATGCACAAAGTAATTTTGATTTCATTGCCAAAAAAATATACAATATTATATATCATCACAATAAAATTTCACCATGTAACCCACTTTGAAATTTCATATTCCCATGTACATACGCCATCTCTGTATCAACAACCATCATACATATTACTGATTCTTCCTTTGCCTTCAGATAAAGTGCCAATAAGCTCAATGAAGAAACTTAGGAGCAGCTTCCACAAGTTCGACATAAGACTCCTTTAATAAAAACAAGACATGTAGAGATCTTTTACAATTCGATAGTTTTTTTAACCCAAAAGAAAAAAAAGTCTCTGCAAGTTATGCCTTCAGTGGACAAAGTTCAACAATTTGTGGCCTTTGGATAAAGTTCAGGATTACCTTTGCACCACAATCCATTTCCTTCCAATCCGCTCCAATAACCTGCCTTCTTCATCCTTTGAAATGTGAGGATCAAGGTCCCTGAGATTCTTAATGAAATTGTCCGCATCGTCCTGTCGATTGAACTTGCGGTATCCATCAACTATAGAGTTGTAAGTACTCTGGTTTGGCTTACACCCTTGCTTGATCATGTATCGAACCACATCAATAGCATCCGCAAACATTGAGTCAGCAGCATAAGTTGCAACAAAAGTGTTGTACGTTACAACATCAGGAACAAGGCCATTATCCTTCATTTCAGATAACAT
>JANTPZ010092569.1:0-16755 GCA_025593235.1 Vachellia pachyceras
ACATAAGATTTAAATCAGAACATTATTAATTTCCATGATTGCTAAGCTCACCTGCACATATGTCAATTTATCCACTAATTTCCCAACAAGGGGACCAACAAATGCAGTGGAAGCAGATTCAATGGCACCATATAGTGCTGCGAAAAGCAATGAGTCTGGCCATATATCGATCATATATAAACCAACAGAGAACTCCCACATTCTGCACAGAGAAATCCTCTATCAACCACCCCAAACAAAAGTTTAAAAATAAAAAATAAAAAATGTAACTGCTTAACCGATACTCTACAGTTCTTGTACATCACAATCCAGAACTCTTTATTTTGATGTGAGCTATCTTGTACAAACTCCTGATTTCCCTCATTTATTTGACTTAGTTATTTCTATGAATGATGTAATGAAAACACTTAAAAGAAAAGGCCTAACTTCATCACATCCTTAGAGAAAAAGATCTTCAAATTCGTGCTACAGTTGAAGACAGTATAGCACCAGAAAACCGAAGTGGACAGGATGCTCATCCCTAGAAAAATTATTTGCAAAGAAGACAAAAACACCACGGCTTCAATCTTCCCTTGTTGATGAAAGAAGAGAGACAAATGATGAGAAACAGTTTTTCTTTTTTTAATTTTAAAAAGGAAACTTTTGTACATATGCAAGCCAAGATACAGGACCCATCAAATAGGGAATTTAAAGTAATACACAACCAAGAAGAAAGCAACAAAAAGGTAGAGAGATAGGAGAAGAACCTTGGACCCCATCTGGCTAAAAAGTGGCAACGTATAAATTAGTGACAATAGAAGATGGGTATCTCTGTTCTTGCGAAATCAGTGGCTCTACGTTTTCTTCCATTTCAGATTCTTGCAATTCCAAACTTTCCTTAATCCTCACTGTGTTCAGAGAAATAGTCGGTCTCAACTTCTAGAATGATGCAGGGAAGAATCATGCAACATAGGCCCAAAAAAACAAAGAAAGAAAGTAATGACACAGAAAATAGTAATAATAATAATAAGAACGAAGATGACGATGCTGATGATAACACATAGCTAACTAGCAGTCGAAATCAGGCGTCGGATTTGTATATTAGCGAGGAGAAAGAATAAATAAAGGAACGAGTCAGTTTTCCTATAGCAAGTGGTTCCGAATTTGAGTCAAACTCAACCACGTAGACGTCAGATACGAGTATTTAATTGATATAATTGTCTCTAAGATCGAATGCAGACACGGAGCAGCTCACTCAAACACAGACACACACTAATTGCATCAAATTTGATCATTAATTCATTATCGTTGGGACGTAAAGAAGAACAGAGCAGCACTAACCCTCCTTAAGCATGTAGGATTTCGATTCAGATGGATGCATTCTCGCTTCCATTTCTCGCTCCTGCTTGTATCTTTCCATTGTATCCCAACTTTAAAAAAATAAATGACTGTAGAAGAATATGGAGCGTGTATGCTGTTGGTGAGCTTACTGAAGCCCTCCTCTTATCTATCTATGCACATAAACACAGAAGGACCTATATATATATATATATATATATAGAGGGAGGGAGAGAGGATTAACTAATAATTAATTTAGTTCCAATAGTTTACAATTCTCTTATAAAATAGGACCTTATATTCTTATAACTTTCACACTCGTCCCTGCTGTTTCTCCTGTCTGCAAATTTAAATCCAATACTTCATGAATCATGATTGTTAGTATCGAGAAACTATGTTCACACAAATCGATGTAAACCTTATCTTACATATTTACCTTATAAACCGTTAGAAAAATAACTTCTATCATTAAGTATATTGGCCCTGTTTAACAAGCAGTGGCTTATTTTTATAAGCACATTCAACAGTGCTTTTCCGTAAAACGAGACAATCTCCTCCACATATTTGTCTCGACTTGTGTGAATAAGCACTTATAAGTGGCTTATGGTAGTTTACCAAATGGACCCATTAATGTAGGATGATGTGGCAGATAGAGCTCTTCAAGAGGTAAAAGGAAAAACCCAAGAAGGAAACAAAGAAATATATCTTTAACAAAATATTTGTTTCTGACGTAAGCGCCAAGGTTCATGGGTTCCATTGGCTTCTATATTAATATATTTAGGTAAGTTGGATTTGATTATGATTTATGATGAAGCAGAGTCATCTAATTGCAGCAAGAAGCTTCTTATTAGCTTATTTCATACATCATCTCAACTCTCTAATTGGACCTCTCTTTCTTTTTTACCCTATCAATTGCAATAGCAAGGCCAATACACAATGATTAGTAAATTAATATTTTTGGGTAGCCTCTACTGTTGTTTAGAAGCGCCAATTCAATCATTATAATATCTTTCGTTTTTAATGTAAAAATTGGTTGATTTTTTAAAGATTAAGAATAACAAATAAATTACTTAATTATTTGAAATACTCATATATATCATTAAATTGTATATTAATTTAGAAGTCATAAAAATTAGTTTGGAAAAAATGATAAAGATATTAGTTAATTATCTTTTTTAATCTCTTAAAAAGCTAATGGATTCTTATTTTAAAAACAAGAGAAATATTATTTTTTAAAGGTATTAAAACTCAGACAAACCTTTGAACTGTAGAGGCAGTGGGTCAGAATAGGGTCAACTCATGAGTCAGACCGATCATATCAAAATAGTATAATTTAATAAAAAACACTAACATTTAATAATTAACAAGTTAATATCATAATATTTAAATAAAAATGATACTAAATACGTAATATTTTGATACATACATATATCACATAACTTTTAATTATAGTAATAATAAAATACAACATTGAGAATAGAAATTTATTCTTAAAAGCCTTCAAAAACTATAAAATAACAAAATAATGAAACACTAAAATAAAATCAATAAAAGTGGTAGTTTGATTTAGTAATCCAAAAAATAAAAGTGAGAAATTATTAATATAATGATAAACTAAAGAATAAATCTAGTTAAAGGTAATATAAATTCACTAAAAATAAAAAATAAAAAATCAGATTTTTTTAAAAAAAGTGGCTTAATTCGGATTGTCATCAGTTTGTATCAGATCACTCGGATTATGACAGGTTGACCTCAAGTCACACCCATTTCACCCTCGGTAAAAAAAAATCATGGGAAACCAATTAGATGATCGAATCGCTAGTTCTCATATCAACCCATCCGAATCCGATCCATTTGATATTCAATGATTTTTTTTTTTTTGGTGAATGCATGGTTAGTGGTAACCTGACTTCATTACCAACATGCATTTTTTGGGAACATTCCAATTGGCTCTTTGTAATCATGTCCACGTGATTTCCTATTGCGAATCTGATCCCAAGCCATAATAACCCCTCAAATGAAAATAAAGCAAGAACATAGCCTGGAGGAAAGTGCCACAAATCTAAGTATAAAATGAAATTTCATGATGAACGATATACTCCTCAAATTACATTATTCAAAACTTGGTTAAAATTAAAGACAATAAATATTTAAAAAAATGCAACTTCTTTTTCTAAAGCACCCTTAGTTATGGAGATGCATAGCTGAAGGAGAGAAAATAAGTGGCGAAAAGATAATAGAGAGAATGAGTAAAAAAAGCTGAGAGACATAATTAATTAGGTACAAATCACCATAATTAGTAAGACATAATCAAAGTTTTTAAAGGGTTAAATAACATTTAGCATCACTTCGTGTCCTAAACTAATTTTTTATTCAACCAATACTCCAAAGCCTTTCTTAATTAGCATCAGTATTCTAAAGTGATAATATTCGGTGAATCAATCACTCCAAAAATACTTTACACAGCTTGAATGTACAAAAGAAATTAAGTAATACTAAAAACATACTTTAAATTGTTGGATGTATTAAAAATTAGTTTAAAATACCACTAGAAAACTACTTCAAGCCATTGAATATATAAAAAATTAACATACATAGGTGTGACCCTCTTTTAAAAATCTCATGTGAGGAGCAAAAAAAATTTTTTGGTGATGATGAACCTAAATGTGATTGTCCTTTTTTGCGATTATCAAGATTCAAGATGCTGATACTTCTTACTGAAACTTGTTCATGATTCTTTAAATAAAGGCAAAGGGACTCGCTTGACATGTTAATAGAGAGAGCCTGAGTAGTTAGGAATATTCACCAATCATATGTTTGTGGAAAAAATTAATTAGCAAACATTTTCAAATGAGATTCCTTTCCCTTTCTTCCCCACGAAAAGATGTTTTGGAGGAAATCATGCACAAGTCTGAAATATGACAACTAGAAGTCAACACCAAGTTACAGGATCATCATCCATGGCGGCAGAGTGCAAGCACACCTGCAAAACAAAACAGGAAGGGCAAAAAAATTAATCTATCGGAAAGCACAGTGCTAGAAAAATTTAAAACAACCGGAAAGCAGAATTTGCAGAGGGTTTCAAGCACATATGCACATTTGCCGCCTAGACTAAAATATAATATATGTGGAAACTTCCTTTAACCATTTGGTCAAATGCCGATATAACACAAGTTATAAATTATAAAATATTAAATACTATTTCCGGGCCTATCCATAAGAAACAAGTCATAGTTAAATTAGGCCTGTTGGTGGTATATTTTCAAGAAGTCGGTTCATCTACTGAAAACAAATAATGTCACAATTCAGTGAAAATGTCAGGTCACAATGAAGGTGCTGGTCCATTTCTAAACCATCATCGGCCAAAAAAATTATCCACAGAAGAACTTCAGAAAATGATCTTTCTCTATGATCATAGACTTGCATACCCAGAAATTTCAACTCAAATGAGAGCCAAGCAAAACTTACAATGCCAAGTTACAATGTGAACAAGGTGTAAAATGGAGGAGGATGAAACCAGAAACAAAAGCAAATGGGCAAATGGAAAATACATTGATTAAATCAACTATCAGTAATGCTACCGATCTTTAATGTCATCAGTCAAATAAATGTTACTAACTCCTTTTTTCTGTTTCACAAATTCACTATGTTACTTTCCCATCGTCCTCATTGATTCTACTGCTTTTGAACATGCCAAAGAAACTATTATAGTTAACTAATCAGGTCATCCACAGATTAGTCAATTTGCAGTTTTGCACCAGTACGGGTACCTATCATGTCACTCGCTCAAATCTTAAGGCAGCTAGTAGAAAGAGAACAAAACAGAACAAGGACTTTGTGTTAACCTTTGAAATCTATTGTTAATGACATAGATACACCATAAGTTAAGCATATTATTCCCTTCGGTCCCATTGCACTGCAAACAACTTATTATGTTTAGGACAAGAGGGAATAACATTTAAATTTGACAACTCAAATTGCTGTCAAAATAATCAAATTCCAACAGAAAAAGGACCATAAAGAAAAACAAATATATTTTCTGTAAAGAATAACAGTGCCATACATATATTACCAATAAAAACTAGAAATTATTTATCATATTTAAAACTTGGGAATTAGGTTCCCCAACCTGAATTAAAATTGAATTCCCGTAAAAGCAGGCTCAATACACACACTCTTACAGCTACGTAGGAAGAAATAAATCAAAATCTTTGTAAGCTAAAGACTCAACCTTTTTTGCATACTATATGCAACATGGTAGAAATAAAGCAAGTGGTAGGACAGCGATGAGAGAGTGGGACAAACTCACCTTCCAGGTTTAGAGCACGAAGGCAAATTAAGTCTGCTTAAGAATCTTCCTTCAATTCATCAGAATCAGAATCACTCGCATTATAACCTAACACAGATGCATCAAGCAATGGCAAAACTAACTTTAGGAGACCAATTAACAAATAACGAAGACACTGCTGATGTGGCAGAAAGTGATAACAAGGAAAGGAGGGTTCACCTGGGCGCTTGTCACCAACTTTCCAAACTGAAGACCTAGTCCTTGATGCCTTAGAAAGCCAAATTCTTCCCTTCATACCCAACCAATACGATCAGCCTTTGAAAATAAATAGCACCCTCAAACAAGTACAACCACAACTTCCAAGTGTTATTCATTTATAATCCAATATTACCCCATTTCTATTTATATGCACCTACATCTTCAAACGATCTGTAAAATCTATCCCATTATGCTCAAAGCTACTCTGATACATTACCATAATTGCTTTGGAATAGATTAGCACATTCAAATTGGTCCTCAAAATCAATGAGTTTCAATATAACGGGGAGAAAATCTGGCATCAACATAGTGGAGAAACTGAGTTTCTTATCGATTACATTCACCTGTGGTTGGATTGTATATATCGTGATTCAAGACTAGACAAATAACTACATATACATGTAAGTATGTAATTACATAAAAGGGTATTTTGTAACCCAGACGTGCATATATACATCTACTAGGACTGGAGAAAGGATAGTTTTTTTTGCTTCATCGCCAAAAACTATCCTCCCCACTAATAAGCATGCCAAGAACTGCAAGAAGGACAATAATGAACAGATAGCCCTTTCTATTTGGAACGGGAAATAAATAAGTTCTATTTCTTTATCTATAACAATTTGCAAACATCTCAATCAATATTCTTAATTTAGTTTTTCTCCGCAAACCAACATATCATCAACTTCTTAAAGAAGCCCAGAACACCAAAGTCAAAACAAACATGAAGTAATCCAACAAAATATGCATGCAGGAAAATTCATTCCAATAAAGTACTGAACACCAGGAAACAAACTACCTTCTGGACAGGTATCTCTAGGAACCCCAAAACAAAATCCACCTGAATATGGACTGAGGGAAATTTAATTCAGAATGCTAAAGCAGGGCAAGAAGAATCAAACCTACCTTTTGGGCATCTCTAGGAACTCCATAACCGCTGCAATACATCTGACCAACCAAAACTTGCATATTGATGTCACCTGCTTTGGCCTCCTTGAGTGTGTCCCTAAACCACCGCTTAACACAATCCGCTACCACATCCGAAAGTGGCACTCGACTATTTGCCTCTTTCTCCGTACTGCTCTCCATCCTTCAAATTCGATTTCCGGATGTGGGGTTTTCGGGTTCGGTAAATTGAAGCGGGGCTTTTCGAAGTCGCAGAGCTAAAAGATAAAAATATGGATTTCCAAGTAGTTCGAGGAAATTATGGGTAACTTCTAAAATGAAAAAAAAACGAAAGAAATAAAGACCCACGGAAATTGAATTTGGGTTTTCTGACCTTTTCTCGGAGCTTTCTCTTGTCGATGCTATCTGAAGATCATGTTTGAATTTTGTGGAGATAATTTTATATTCTCGAGAATGAGCCAGAGGCGGTGTCCGGTGAGATGAGAATTAAAGAAAGTATTTTTTTCCCTTTTTTGGCCCAACTGAGAATTAAGAAGGGCTTACAAGTACAAGGAACGCGAAGCAGCTTTCGGTAGCTAGAGCCTAGAGGCCGAGCAGGCAAGGAAGCTGTTGATCCTTTCTTGTCCAGCGACGTTGTTCCCATGCGTAGCCCACTCTCACGACGTCGTTTTACAGTCAAACAGTGATTTTACTTCAGGACTTATGCAATTAAATTATTAATAAAAAGGTATTGATCCTAAATATAAAATATCAATTTATTTTATATTTTTAAATTACACTCTTTTTTTAAAGTATTTCTAGATTCATTTAAATTAACTGCAGAAATTACTTTTTTAAATAATTAAAAAAGGAACCCTGCATTACAGGTTTGTACAAATCCCCATGCTTATCACTATAAATAAAATATTAAAAAAATATGTCACCCATGATATACAATATTTATATGAAAATAAAAAACAGTGATATATGCAAGGCACTTCCCCAGTGCACCTGGAGTATGAATCTTCTAGGGCAGAAAGGCATCACCACTGAAATTAATCGGGGATGCTTGTAAAGCTGCTTGCCTATACCACGCAAGAGATAATTACCACTGAAATTAATCGGGGAACCCTTAAAACTATGGAAAAAAGGAATGTACTAATTTTTAACTGGGTTTTTTGTCCCAAAAAAAAAACGATTCCAATACTTGTCTTCCCCTATCAATAGTTTCACGTGAATTCCTTTTTTGGTACAAAGTTCACTTGAATTATTATTTTTTTTCCCGTCCCATTTCCGGAGCTTCGTCCCGACTAATCCGGACCGACCCGCGTCGTGCACCTGAAAATGGTGGGAGAGTCTCCCAACGGTGGCTACTACATACACAAAGACTCAAACTCAAGACCTTGTATAAGTTGGAACAAACCGTTTACCACTTGATCCAACCAACATTTGGTGTTCACTTGAATTTTTGATCCAAAGAGAAGTGTACAAGAGTGATGAAAGTTATCCGATATGCAGGCCCAAAAAAGTTGTTCAGTTCAAAATTCAAGCCCAATAAAGACCCAGTATGGATTGAGGCCCATATTGATGTGGGCCAATGTTCCTTTCAAGTTTGATTGGACCCTTCCAACAACATTTAACCCGGAAAAAAAGAAAGAAAGAAACAGAAGAGATGAAATATCCAATTGAAAAAAAAATTCATACAGCTTTATTCTATAAATTGACTGGAAAAAAAGAACAATGCTCGAACTCATGATAAGCACTAATCTAATCACACTTTAATGCAGACCACTGTTTAAATTACCACTGCTTTTTCTGCAGAGCGAATGAACAGAGCATGATTATTATATTGATGTAGTCTATTAATGATGAATCATAAAGTTGTATTTGGCTTATTTGACAAAGAGTTAAGTAAGGCCAAAAGCACGTTCATCAGTGTTTTTCTGTAAAACGAGATAATCTCCTCCACATGTTTACCTTGGCCCTGTTTGGGAACCAGGGACTTATTTTCATAAGCACGTTCAATAGTGCTTTTCCGCAAAACGAGACAATCTCCTCCACATATTTACCTCGTCTTGTGTGAATAAGCACTTATAAGTGGCTTATGGCAGTTTTCCAAACGGGCCCCTTGACTTATGTAAAAGTACTTCTCTACCGCGTTCCCAAACGATCACATTATCACCAAGGCATTTATAACACACTCCCAATTGAAACAGAATAATCACAAATATTTAAAATTCAAAGGACATTAAAAACATAAACAAAGAAACAATGGAGGTGGAGTCATGCATACAATACAATGGATCAATGCATGCTTTAGGGCCACTTTGTTTTTTTCCATAAAAACCTTGTTATAGGTGATTCTGCTTTAATCACTGTTAAACACTAAATACTGATACATTTTTTAATAGGGATTTGAATTTCAATTCATTATCTTGTCAAAGATTGACTATTTCCGTTAAAACCGGCTTGTATTAATAACTCGGATTACTATGTTAATATTACCACTTCCTTTCGTTTTCTTGGAACCTCTTTTATGGCTTGAAGGGAAGACTTAACAAGTGTTTAGGGGACCACAGACTTTTCTTGAAAAATAGTGGAGCTTGTTTATAACTTAATGACATGTACTAAAGATAATAGTAAGTATTAATATTTATTTTAATTTGATATTTTGAAAGAATCTAACTTTTCCCTTTTAATATTATTTTGACCAAGTTTTTGGTATTTTGCCGCATGAACAAGTAATTACTTGTTCTGCTTGTTTTGGAACTTTGAGGAAAATACGGACTTTCCTAGGAAACCTTGGAAAGTTCTTTATGGGCAGACTGCTTTCTTCTTTCCAGGCTGACTGACATCTTCAAGTCAAAAATTTGGTTCAATAGTTGGATCCCTTTTTTTTTATTTTTTTTAAAAAAACATCAGTCCTTTACCGCACTTCATTTGTCTTGACTTGATTAGAAATAACATTAAATATATAAGGTTAAAGTATACTTTTAGTCCTTTATATTTACGTCAGGTTTTATTTTAGTCTTTTAAATTTAAAAAGTGCACTTTTAGTCCCTCAAACTTAACGTCGTTAGTCTCTCTCAATGGAAATTGCTGACTCATCAAACTTAGTGCAGTTATTTTAAATCTTTTTTATTTTACACAATTTAAAATATCAAATTTATTGTATTATTAAATTAAAATTAAAATGTGAGTATGCTTTATCAACATTTTATTGCACAATCATCAATTAAATTTGATGAGTCATCAATTTCCGTTAAGAGAAACTAACGGCGTTAAGTTTGAGGGACTGAAAGTGCACTTTTTAAACTTAAAGGATTAAAATGAAACTTGATGCAAACATAAAAGACTAAAGTATACTTTAGCCAACATATAAAGTTAATTTGGATTAGCTTTAAAGAGAATGTTTGAATTAGTTTATGTTTGAATTATCTTTTGAAAAATATTTTTTTTACAAAAAATAATAAAAAGTATTTTAAAAATAACTTCTGAAAAATAAAAAAAGAAAGAGATTTTAGCAAAATCATAGTTTTTAACTCCAGGGCATGATTTTTTTTGGGCGGGTTATTCCAAAAACGGTTTTGATGGGAAAACTGATTGCGGAAAAAAGATGGATATTTCGGCAAAAAAAAGGAAAAAAGATGGATATTTGGGTACCTTTTCCTCCAACCATAGTTCTTTACATCATATCCAAACATGTTATGTATTTCAAATTTTTTACTAAATTATAAGTCTTATATTAAAGATTAGAAAAGTATATGTAGTAAAATAAAGTTCAATTTTTTACTAAAAATGTAATCATTTTAGTATTTTACAAAACTTCAAAAAAGTTGTTTTCAATAAAAGAATACATGTGCTTTTCAAAAAGTATATAATTTTCTCCTTAAAATAATTAAACAAAAATTAAAATATGTTAATCTGATTATCTAATAAAATCAATTAAGTTAATTACACATTAACCAGGCTATTTCATTTATATCAATGGTCTTAGTTCATATGAGAAATACTTACATGCTGTTAGAGTGTCACGTCAACCATACTATTTTTAATAAAAATATTTTAATTATCCTTTTTGTGGATTTTATATTTCAGAAATTTCTTTCTTTCTATAACCCATTATAATATATATTTGTAGGATAAAAAAACAGTTGAAATATTTTCATTGAAAAGATCACAAATGACATGATACTCTAAGAGCATGTAACTATTTAGAAAGTGCATTGAATTGAATTTATTGCCTATAAGATAAAGGTAAATTAAAGCAATTAATACAAATGCTACATTATAAATGCTATTTAATTTAAAGCAATTAATGAAATGCATATGATTAAATATAATGTTTAAATTACATTTCTTTAACACTTGTCCAGCTGCCCACATCAACCTAGTGGGTGAAGCATGTTACTTTGACTAATACTTTTATATGGGTATATATATAAAAAATAAAGTTTTTTATTATCAAGAATAAACAAAATAAAGAAATGTGGAATGGAGGAATAATGCTTGAATCTCACTTGGTAATATAAAATCCCAAATAATAAACAAACTAAAAACAAGTAAAATGTCTTATTCAAGAAGAGGGGGGAATTGACCAAGTTGCTGGCTTTGTTCAAGATTTTAGCAGATCGAAAAACCTTTTAAATAAATAAAAAGATAGATAAAGATGAGAAGAACATTAAATGGCTATTTAACAGTCCCTATATTTAGCCTCTCTGGTTCTGCTGACTTCAAATCACTTGCCATCTTCTCCCTTCTCCATTCTCTCTCTCTCTCTCTCTGCGACTCTGTGTCTGAGGTTGCAGCGAGAGGCTCCATTTAAGAGCTCAGCCATGGTTGCCGCTGAAGTAATGCCTGAGAAAAACCTTCAGGGCGTATCTCTAATGGCAAGGGACCACACTTTCTCTCCATCTAGAAGGTATTTTCCTTTCATTTCTTTGTCACTGTTCTTACATGCTCTCTGTTTCCCCCCGTTTATAGCACAGCCAAACAGAACCACTGAAACTCACTGAATAAATCCATCCTCTATTTTTTTATCTCTGCAGATTGGAAGGTAAAGTCGCCATAGTTACGGGAGGAGCTAGAGGAATAGGTGAAGCAACAGTGAGACTCTTCGTGAAGCACGGAGCGAAAGTTGTAATAGCCGACGTTGAAGACGCACTCGGATCTCTGCTCGCGGAGACATTATCTCCTTCAGCGACGTTCGTACACTGCGATGTCAGCTCCGAAGACGACATGGAGAAGCTTGTCAGAACCACAATCTCTAAGTACGGCCAACTCGACATAATCTTCAACAATGCGGGGATCTTAGGGAATCAATCCAAGAACAAGAGCATCGTCAACTTCGACGCTGACGAGTTCGACCGAGTCATGCGAGTTAACGTGAAGGGTGTGGCTCTCGGAATCAAGCACGCGGCGAGGGTGATGATTCCCCGGCGATCTGGGTGCATAATATCGACGTCGAGCGTTGCCGGAGTTATGGGAGGACTGGGTCCTCATGCTTATACAGCTTCAAAGCACGCCATAGTTGGGCTGACTAAGAACACAGCTTGTGAGCTGGGGAAGTATGGGATTAGAGTTAACTGTATATCGCCATTCGGAGTGGCGACTTCGATGCTGGTGAACGCCTGGAGAAGCGGTGGAGACGACGACGGAGAAGAAGGTCAAGGTATGAGCTTTGGGTTGCCGATGGAAGAGGAAGCGGAGAAGATGGAGGAGTTCGTGAGAGGATTAGCGAACCTGAAAGGGACGGCATTGAAGGCGAAGGATATTGCAGAAGCTGCACTTTATCTTGCAGGTGATGAATCAAAGTATGTGAGCGGTCATAATCTCGTTGTTGATGGTGGAATCACCATTTCAAGAAATTGCGTTGGCCTCTAATAAAAAACATCCAGGCTGATCATTATGTAAAGGAATTGCTTGGGTTAGGTTGCAGATCTTTTTGGTGTTGTCCTCTTTTTTAAAATATTATTTGTATTTATGCTTTTGTTATCATTTTTAGTTTTCATTCCAGATAAAATCATCTTAAATATCGTTATACTTAAGGTTCTAACTCAATCTTTGACTCAAAATTTTAAGATAAGTGAGACTTATTTTTAATATGTCTTAAAAAGAATTTGAGCATGTCTGCTTATGTGTAAAACATTGTTCACACTATTAAAAGTAATGTGATTTGTTATAAAATTTATAATATATATTTAATATCTCATACTCCTTTTTCTGTTCTTCTCGATCATCATAAGACACATCTAACCACTTAATCAAAGTTAATAAAAGACGCTTTAAGTCATTGATTATTTTGCGCAAATGGGAAAAAACTTACAAATGTACTCATATTTAATATCATGAATCACTTCTAAAAAACATAGAAGTTTGAATCAATAAGATTTTAAATAGGGATAATATTGTAAAAATATAATTAATGCCTCACTTGATGACTTATAATAAATATAAATACATGTTTTGGATGGTGGCTTATATAAGAATTGGATATTATACAAGTAAATCTCCAAATTTCTTGGGATTTTAATTATCATTACTATTTCAATAATATTGACATGCCAATATCCAATTCATTTGATTTTATGCATTTTATATCATATTATTCATAAGAGATCTTAATAGTGCAACTAATTATTTAGTAAAGTTATACAGACTTAGTACGTAGAAAAATATGCATAATTTGAACTACACGCAAGTGCGATTTCCCTTTTCCCTTTCTCATCTTAAGAGTCAAACCTTTTGTTTTAAGTAGTAATTTAAGTACTTCCACTATGGCACTAACGTGACTGACTTTATAGGTCAATTAATCTCTAATATATTATATATTGTGGCAACTAGAATAATATGCAACTGCCATTGCCTTCAATGAAATAGATTTTGATCACTTCAAGCATGATATCTCAAATTCAAATAAGTGTGGATACAAAAGTGTGCTGCCTCCTTTTTTTAATATAAGAGCCATTTATCTTTTGTTGATAAGATTAATGAATCTAAATACACTAATTAAAAATATTTATACATAATTAGTTTATACATCAATTTATAAATTAAACAAATTAATTTAGAGAAAAACAATAAATATAATTATTTTTAAGTAATGTATTTAATATTATCAAAATAGGAGGTAGTATTTGAGAGTTACATCACAATCAGGCATGATAATGCTCGAATCTAACACATTCAAATCCATGTATTGAAAAAAATATCCTAGTTGGTCTTATATTATACAGGCACGTATGGGTCATTAGCTAATAATTAAGAGGATTTAATAATTATTAGTTAGAGAGCCGCCGTCTGGTACTGTTTAAGTTAATTAGGGTTTGGGGGTAATTAAGGTGTCATGGTGAAGAATAATCAGACTTGTTAGGTTGACTTTTGCCTTCATCATTCTCGAACAAATCCTATATACTTCAAAGTCCTTCATTCTTAAGCTGCTTGGCCTTTCTTAATTTAATTTGCAGCCTTTTTTATTTACTTACTTATTTATTAAAATATTCACAAATGCTAATTAATATACTATCTGTTCCCCAATAGTTGCTAATTAATTTGCTGCCTTTTTTGGACCACACTGCCGACACACCTCCACCATCTACTACTACACTAGCTTGAGATTTGAATTATTTGTAACCATAAATTAATTATGTTAACATTAATATAATCATAAATTAAAATTGAATTCATATCTAGAGTCTCAATTATTATTATTCTTTCTCTCTCTCTCCAAATACTCCATACAATCATATATAATCATAAACCTCTATGCGCCCGTTTTTCGATAGCATCTACTATTAAAAATTTATTTCCCTCTTAATTCTTCTTTCAGAAAGGAAATATAACTGACTATTAAAAATGAAAATGTGGTTAGGATTAGTTGATAAAACACTCATTTAATAATTAGCTATTAATTAATGCTGAACGCAAAATATTGTAATATTCTTATAACAGTAAACTAAGTGTGTGTTTGGGAATTTGTTAAAAAAAGAAGTTACGGATTTCGATATAATTTGATGAATTTTGAGATGCTTTTGTATTGACTTACATGTACGGTTAGGAAAAATTATTTCCCAAACATACACTAAAGTAAATATATAATCAATTGGCCACCCCAGGTTGGAAGTTGGGAGAGTGATTTACAGGCAGGTCAAGTCAAGAGAGAGAGGGAGAGAAGCTCATATTTCAAAGATCTTGGAGAAGCCAGAAGAAGCTGTCAATGTTTAAGTCTTACTAGGGCATGAGTTGTAAGGTCATGCCCAAGTAATTTTTTGATTAAATAAAAAAGCATTGGACAAAGTACAAAAATAAAATATGTCAATAGAATCTACATATTCAAACTTTACTCAAATGTCGAAGCTGTCAAAGATCAATAATTAGGGTTTCAATACAGTCCCAGTTTGACAGAGTAGAAAGGTTAATAAGAATATCGATTATTGAGCACGAAGCTGCGATGCTGCTCCCATGTGCATGAGTCACCCCACAACTTTTGCCCTAATCCTCCAAATTTGGTCTCAATTTGACAAACTGGTATTTCATTTGTCCTTATCTAACATGTTTTATTTGAATACACACTGTGCTTGTTTAGGAACTTCGTTCTCATAACGGTGTACGTAAGTCGAGATAAAACCATATCAAAATCTGTAAAAACCATTTCGAAACCCGTAAACCATCTAGAAGCCCGTAAACTCCTTCCTCCCAACGGAGTTTCTAAACACTCACACTACAATATATAATTGTATACGATAGTTATTTGGCATGCTCTAATCACCTGTTTGATACCATCTGGATCTGCTGATGCTGATAAATGATAATGATATGATATATACAGGTTATACTAAAAGACACATATAGCAGTACTTCTTTTGAGTGGCAACAAGTTTGAGATAGCACGATAATTGCTAGTTCTAGATCCATTTTAACGATGGATCTCATTTTAAGAGTGAAAGGAAGTAGTTTAAATATTAGCCACCACTTGTCATATTGTAAAACCAAATGAGTAATTATTTTACATTATCTTGTTGTTTTTGTTATTATTATAATGCAACACGCCTATTAATAAAACCAGCATGCATTAGTTAATAGTTTCAATGGAAACTATTCTAAATGAATAGAAGAAGTAAAAGGGATTAGTTTCTAACAACATAACAAACCAAATTCGACTTTTTCATTCAGAGAGGTGCTGATATTTAGTAATAGACAGTGCATCAAATTTAATTATCTGAGATAATAGATTACCTGTGTTTAACACACAAAAGAATAGGGAGGGATAGTTGTGAGGGCATATATGGAGCTGGGGAAGGGAAGTTGTATGAAAGGGAAGTGCCGGATCATTATTAGAAGGTCCTAATCATGTGATGACATCATGACAGCACGCAAGTACAAAGAAACTAGGATCCTCCAAAAAAAAAACAACATGATTCACTGGTTTATTTTTAATATACATGTTAATCAGGAGGATCATATTATTTTATCCACCACCTGGAATGTTAATTATTGTTTGGCAACTCTTAAATTATACCCATAAGTACGTTCAACAGTGTTTTTCCGTAAAATGAGACAATTTCCTCCACATATTTGCCTCGACTTATGTGAATAAGCACATAAGTACTTTTCCACCGCTTTACCAAACGGACACATATATATATATATATAGTCTAACCAAGCTCTTGGAAGAAGATAGTAGTCGGTAAGAATCTTCCTCTTTATGTATGTTTTACATGATAAAAAAATTAAAGGTCTATTTCTTTCTAACATACATATTAGGTTTTCCTAACGATCGGGTATCAACACTGTCTCCCAACTTTATGTTTGCCAGACTGTTGATTTGGTGCAATGGCGGATTGGATTCTATTATTGTATTAATTAATTACTAATTAATAATAATATTTTTTTGTTGAGTACAATAATTATTCTCCTATCTAGAGAAAATAATAGAAAATCTTTTGAGATGGCTCAGATATGTTCATAGAAGACAATTGAAGCCATCGGTGATGAGAAGTGTTGATCAGTCA
>JANTPZ010092570.1:0-23083 GCA_025593235.1 Vachellia pachyceras
TTTTGTTAGTTAAGATAATATTGGCAACTTTGGGTAGGCAGAAATTATTTGAAATGTTTGATTTACGGATTTTTATGAGTGGAACAGATTGAATCACGTGTCATGTATAGTGAAGCTACCAGAATAGGAAGGGATATTAGTAGATGCAATATCTCTCTGATTTCTTTTCTTGTTTTATCTGTTGTCCCTCATGATTTGCTAATAATCACATGGCTCCTTTTGTTGATGACGAATTTGATTATTTATGGCAGGAAGCGCTTATTTAGCTTGATCAATGATCTTCCCACTGTCTTTGAAGTTGTTACTGAGAGAAAACCTATAAAGGACAAGCCAACTGCGGACAGTGGAAGCAAGTCCAGGGGAAGCACCAAGGTCAGTAATTTCTTTGCAGTTGATGGCTGCTTCTGTTTCTTTGAGATGAGTTGCCTCAGTATGGTGTTTCTTGTGAACTGCCTTAAAACAATGGAATCAGTTATATGGATGGCACTTCGTTATTTTTTTTTAAATCGTTCAGATATTTTGTATGGCAAAGAAAACGACAAGTAACTTCTTGATTTATTGTTTGTTATTCGTTTAAGAAAGTTATCTGTACCTTTCCTTTGTTCTCATATTTTAAAAAAAGTGAAAATAAAATGCGGTTCACATTTATCTGCATGTTGACTTCGCTTTGTTAGTCATGGGTTCGATTATTCACGCATCACTCTGAAACAGATTGCATTTATCTGTTGTAATTTTTGTTACCAAATTTTAGATTCAGCTATGGGAAGTAGTAGTTAAACACCAAACCAAGGCTAAGAATGTTAACTTTTATAGTAGTCACTTAAACCTCCAATAAAATGGAAACCGGAGAGTATTTCGTTGGAATATATTGCACAAAGCTTTATTTTCAACCACGCTGGCTTTATGTTATTCTGCCAAGAGAATAAAATTGCTGTGTGGGTCAAGGTTTACAAGCCTTCTTCAAACAAATCAATGGCATGCAGCTATATGTTTTCCTTATTTGATGCACAGCAAATTTATCTGCAGAGATCAAATGATGGGCAAGTTAAAAGCAATCCGAAGTTTACTGATGAGGGTTATGACGAGGACAAAGATGAACATAGCGAAACCCTCTGTGGGAGCTGTGGTGGAAATTACAATGCAGATGAATTTTGGATTGGCTGTGATGTATGTGAGAGGTGGTTCCACGGGAAATGTGTGAAGATTACCCCTGCCAAGGCTGAGAGCATAAAGCAATACAAATGTCCATCTTGCATGAGGAGGGGCAAGCCCTAGATGCTATAGCCCCATGAAATAACAGCTCACATTGGCCTCTTTCACAAACCAGGTCTATTGTCTAAAGGATAATGTCTGAAGGATTATGTTTAATTTCACCTAGATGATATTTAGCGGATGACATAAATCATAGATTAGAATGTTATATTCTAATTTGTTAATCTGTTGAAATTTGCTTGAATGTACAGAGAGTATGGTTACTTATTTCCTCCCTCTTTCTTCTTGTCACACATGTTTCTTTATCAGTTAATGCGAGGGCTATTCCCTTGGGCAAGTTGGATAATTCCCTTTTTGGCCCACAAGTTGGATAATTCTATACTGAGGTTAAACTGCATAAGTTTTTAATGCATCTTTATTATTGACTTGACTGTGATGGTTGAATTACGAATTTACTATTGAAGTGGGAAAGTTTTGAAACACGATGTGCATTATAAGTGGTAAGAAAATTTAGCCTCTTGCATTACGAGGAAACTGAGTTTATGAGATGCCTTGGAGCCAAATCTTAATTTGTGTTTTATATATTTATTCCTTTTCTAATCCTGTCCTACTTATAATGTCTAACGAAGAAAAATACAAACCATCAAGTATCGCAGTCGCAAACACAATTTCCCTCAGGCACAACTCAACATTTTCAATTGCGACCATTTTATTAGCTCTCTTTTCCATGATTTTATATCAACAACAACGAAACCTTAATTTTCACTGTGGTATCTGTTAGGCGATTACATAATCATATGATGTCATTATATTCTATTGAAAACTACGTCCTTGGATGCAAAAGATCTTTCATGATTTTATGTCAACATTTAAGAAAAATCATTTTCGCTTATAAATGACTAAATGATGGTATTCACTGAGATATGAAATTTTACTTCCAAGTAGAATTTTCTCTATCAAAATCATGAAGCATGTTAATCAAAATCATTTTGACCAACCAATGGCTATTGAATATAGTTGAATAGGCTAGTCGTTCGTAATGCAGCGAATCAATGCTTGAATCCCCATTGGAGGAGATGCTCACATTTAGTATATGATAATAGCTAAAACAGATACAATACCTATGAAAAAATCATTTCATCAACAGGGATCGAGTTTAACAAACGTGGTTAATTCCTCACAATGTAGTGAATCAAAATGCAAATATCTACAGGAGACTGGGAGAGGTGTTCATATTTAGTATCTAATAGTGTTCCAAACAATATTGTCTCGAATATGAGGGAAAATTCATATTGAACACAGTAAAATAAATTTGGGCCCATAAATTGGGCCTCTCACCATCTATCACATTCCTTAAATTAGGGGCACTACATCCACAAGATGAGCTTTTGGCCCAAAATAATTCTATTCAACTTTACACAAAGTGGGATGATGGGATGGGATAATGCAGATAAAATGGACCCTAGAAGGCCTGAACGACTCTATACAACTCATGTACATACATAAATTATTTTTTCGATTAAACACATACCATAAAATTCATTTTCTATTCACTTCATCACTCTATTCAAAACATCCATATCCCTTACTCAGATATTCAAGTGGGATACGATTGTGAATATATATTTGATTTAAAATGTTGAAATTAAGTATGGATAGTTTTACTTTTTAATGTTAAATGTATAAAAACAACAATAATTAAAAAATATACATAAACATATAGGTCTATAGATCTAATCCAAAAAAATTCAAAATTTAAATTAAATAATTGTACATTTTTAAGGAGATGCTATGTCGTCATTGAAAATGGTCTTATGTTTATTTCGGTCAGGAAAAAAAATGATTGTAGCAGACAAACCATATTGAAATTTAGCTCGCGTTAGGTACACGGTAAAACAAATGAAAGACGAGCAAATGCTATATTTTCATAGTTTGGAGTTTGGTGCATTGGATGGATAGGAGAAGTTCTGGGGATTCTAGAGTGATTGATCAGAATTCCATGGTTGACATGATGATAAGGGACAGTTGGTCTCATATGTGCTTGTTAAACTTTTAAAATTATTTTCAGAAGTACTTTCACGTAAATCGAGATAAAACTTCGCTCACATACTTACCTTATATTGTGTAAAATCACTTTTCAAAAGCTAATCCAAACATCTCCTTGTAGCCAAAGATTGAAAAGTGAAAAAAGCCCCAGTTTTTATGATTTAATCATTTAATAATCAACAACCCCTTAAAAGGGCAAAACAGTCTTTTGACTTTTCTTCAAAAAATTGTTTGGAATTCATTTATCTGGTCTGAATACAGCATAGACAAATTTAATGCTTAGAATTTCCACAGCCTGATTTTGAAGAGAGAACCATCTATCATTTCTGAACAGCACCACCATATATTAAGAGTTATCCATATGGCTTAAAAATTATAAATTTAGAAAATATTGGCATGCATGCTCTTATTATAGACAAATTAAATATGATATATTAAGATTATGTCATCATCAAATAAAAAGAAAAATGTGTCCAGAATATGCAATCACAGTGCTAAAACCCGTTTGGTTGAGCTTATGGGAGCTCAAATGCACGTTTAACAGTAATTTTCTTTAAAATGAGATAATCTCCTTCATATATTTATCTCGGCTTACATAAAAGTATTTCTCTACTATGTTTATAAATGGGTTATTCTTGAGAAATGACCCTAATAATTAAGCTATTCACTTGATTTTGAATGAGGATCCGATAGCTCATGAAGATATAGGAATGATTTCTGAAATAAAAAACATTGATGCAACATTCTTGATAAATGGAAATCCAACATATAAGTTAAAACTATCTGATAAAGTCATTGAATTCCAAATTCTCAATCCCGAGTTTGCTGATGGAGATTTTGGCCTCTAATGCTAATTCCTAGTTCTTATTCTATCTAGGTTTGCCTTTATTTCATCTATATATATATATATATATATATAAAATATAGCATCTAGCATATTAATCTTATTTATAGCGTATCTAGCACTTTAAGTAATAGATAACATCAGGAGATGTAGGATGATGGGATGTATAAAAAAATAACATCACGGTCTTGAATGCCACTTTACCTATATTAATATCTAATTATTAGATCAATTATGGTTTTGACTAGATTGGTTTTTATATGGATTTGTAATGTAATGTAAACAAAATTAAATAGGAAATAAAACGAGATAATTCCATATGAATCCAATGGTTATTGATTGACTAATATTGTGGTGTTTAGGAAAATGGTTGTAGAAGTCAAACGCACATTCAATAATGTTTTTCCACAAAACGAGATAATCTCCTTCACATATTTACCTTGACTTGTGTATAAAAAGTATTTTTCTACCGTATTTCCAAACTAGCACAGATCCTTGATATACTGATATACAATTAAAAGTATATATGCTTAAATATAAATTTTGATTCCCAAGAAAGAAATAAAGTTTTGTGGAATAAAAAAATATAGAAACTGTGGATAATTGAAATTAAAGGGAGGTTGAATAAGTGGTGAACTGGTGATAGATCCTTGAGGCTAGCTAATGTGTTCTTTGAAATTTAGATCAAGAAATTAATTAAAAATTAAAACATCTTTTTAAAAAGATTCATTTCCATGTCCGAGATCATAAACTATGCCCACAATAAAATACAATATGATAATGTTGCTGATTTCAAAAAGAAAAAAAAAGATATTGTTGTTTATGGCATTTAAAAAATGAGGAGAGATAACTTCCTAGGAGAAACATCATTCATCGGGCGAAAACATTTTTAAAAGATATTTTTAATTAGATTAAAAAATATTTTAATATGATATAGTTAGGCATTCATATAAAAAAATTTCTATCTCTATTAAATATAAATTATGTTCGAATTTTAGAAAATACATTTGGTGGATGTTGAAAATATTTACATTTTAATTTTTTAAAAAAATTAATTTTAACTTTAAAGTGGCATTAGGATACCTAGCCAACTCGTTTTTTTTAAAATAAAATAAAATTGATTACTTAAAAAACACGCAAACAACTTCATAATGAAAACCTATTTGAAATTGGATAATTGTTATTCATTTGTTTTGTGGTTTATATTTAATTTGAATTGTGATGTTAAAATTTCACTTTACAAAGTGTATTATATATGTTTAAGATTTTTTATTTGGAATTTGAATTAGGTGTCTTATGTTCACTTTGAGATGTATTTTTATAAATTAAATTTATGAAAATGAATTTTTTCTTTTAGGTATTGAAAAAAATGAAAAAGATACTTTAAATACAAGTTGAAAAACATTATGTGTAAAAATATTAAAAGTGTGGGGGTTTGGCTAGATAAATCCCAGCCTGCCAGTATGCGGGTATTTGAATCCAACCAGCGATGGGACAAGCCTGTAACCGTCGAGTTGGCCCACTTCACCACCTTTAACTAAAACCACTAATTCTAAACTTAATTGATCAAAGCCACCAACGATTGGTTGAATCAAGAGGTAAGCGGCTTGTTCCAACTTAAGTAAAGTCTCGAGTCAAAGTTCGACTCTTTGTGTATGCAGTAGCCACTGTTGGGAGACTCACCTACCATTTCCAGGTGCATGATATGGGTCGGGTCCAAATTATTCGGGACGAAGTTTCGGATACGAAGTGTGAAACCAAAAAAAAATTGATCAAAGCCAAAATGAAGTCAAGAGGGACTAAAAATTTTATTAACCCCTTTTTAATTGTAGAACTAAAAACATTGATTTTAAATTTAAGAGATCAAAACTAAAATGAAGATGTCCGCGTCTGAGTCCAAGAATACTCCACTCGTCGTCTCGTCCCTTGGCCAAAAACCTCATTGATGAGCGTCCAGCCTACAGCGTCACCAGGTCGTAGTAGATTTGCCCAAACTGTCACTCCGTCCAGCATCCTCCTCCACTCGTTATCCGTCAGCTCCATCCAATTCACCAGTTCTCTCCAGCCAATAATGTCGCATCCTCCTCCACTTGGTACTTTAGTCTATTTGTCTGATTTAGAATTTCATGGATACTGTTATTTCATCACCAATGAAAAATTGAACGCAACTGCAGGTTGTGGGGGATGGAGTAGACATTATTAACCTGTCAATGGGGCCAGAAGAAGCACCAACAGACACAATGACGATGGTGATCAGTGCGTTGGAGATAAGTTTGTTATTCGCAAGGAAGGCAAGAGATAAGTCCTTTGGTGATAAAATGCTGTATTTTCATTGGTGATGTATTGTTACTCTTCACCCTTTTTAAAAGAAAAGGAGGGGTTGTTGGTACGGATTACCTATACTAATCTATCAATTTTGGCCAACACCCATTTGAATAGGTCAAAACAGGTTTAACCGTGGATAAGGATATGGGGCATCCGGTACCTATGTAACCCTTCACGGGCGGGCAACTGTTACCTCACGGGTAGCTCCCTCCACCCGTTCCTCTCCCCTAAAAATTAATAGTAACGTGAAAGTTACAACGTTAATAGTGTTAAATATAAACTTTAAAACACTCGGCATATATGCAATTGTTCGGAAGCTTGGTAATGTTTCAAATTTTAGTCATATTATGTGCGTGTGTGCAGTGCATGATTGTAATGCACTTGGGCAAATGGTGGGGTGATGTGATGTGCCATTGAAATGCAAGTCTATCTTTATCTTTACTTCTCCAAAGCCTCTTTCATAACCATATTGGAATTGCTCATTATATAAACGTGCTTATATATATATATATCACTTTCATGGTATCACTATACAATCCAACAACAGTACATTTATATATATATATACCCCTCCCCTTCTACTTCATTACATTATATATACTTCCAAAACTATATAAACTACATTTGATAAAAGAAAACTATATAAACTACAAAAGTTGGGGTCCGTAGTAGCTCGTATTAAAGATATGTATCTATCAGAATTATCCGTTTAGAATATGTTTGGAATATTTAAGTTATCGCTTGTTATACGTACACCTTTCTTATTTAGAATCAATGTACAAAGATTGGAATCTTTTACACCATCCAGATAGAAGGGAATTAAAAGAGATTAATAATTTCAAGTACAATAATTATTGTTGTCAATGTCCTATTGAAGAACTATTAATATAATGATATGATTATCTAATTGGTCTTGACATGTTCAAATTCAAGCGTTATTACCGATGAAGGCAAAATGCTGTGGTTATCGTCAATGGCCACCTGGGGAAATATATACAACAACTTTATCACATTTCATTATCAACCCATTGATTATTTCTTCATTTGGCCAAACCAATGGTTCAATGCTTTGAGATAAGAAATACCCACTAACTGAAATTCGACATGTGATTCTCAATTTTCAATCATATTTATTTACTATTTTCTTTCCCTTTCAACCTCCAATAACTGCACATGCCCTTCACAGATAGATAATAATATATATATAGTAATATAGTACACATCAACCGTGGGGTCTGGCAAAAAGAGTACAATGAACAGAAATGGGGAAAAGCCAAATCCATTAATTAATAGAAAATTTACATATACATATATAATGAGATGATCAATATTATTCAATATCCTAAATCTAGCTAACACTTGCTAATCACACATTGAAATGGCTTCTTTTTGCCCTTTAAATCCACGAGACAGATTTTAAGAAGAATTAGGTTACAAAAATTTAAAAATCAAAGTTATTATCAAGTTCAAAAAATCCTTGACGAGGAGAACAAAATCTCCTTAAAACTTGATGATAACCTTAGTCCTTAAAATAATTATGATTTTTAAGATAGTTGCACTTAATATCCTTGGAATCTCTGGATCTTGAGATGAAACTTTGACTTTTGATTATGATGATTGGGAGGAAGAAGAAGAAGAATTCAAAGAGTCAACTTGAGATTTGCCAGAAGGTCCTTTAGTCCTAATGTAAAGTCTGTACTCATCAAAAGTCATTGGAGAATAGAGGCTTGGTCTGTCCTCAGTCACAAGCTCTTTGGCTGGTTGAATCAGCAAATCACTCTTTGGATTGTAGAAAAATGCCAACGAAACCCTATCCTTGTTTGAGTTCACTATCACTCTGTGCTCTATGCTCTTGTATATTGCATTGCTCAGCACCTATACATATAATCACATCATAAACGTCACATATACTGAATTTAATTGATCATTTATTTACCTAAAGTGAGAAGACAGATAAACATATAATCGCGCGTCAATTTCTTTTTTAAAGACCGACATGTCAGGAGTGAATGCTGCTATTCCGTGTCTATCTTCTCTTAAGTTTTGTTTATTCCAGAAAACCCTAATATGAATTCCCACACTTAAGGAGATCACTCGTAAATAACTCTTCATCACTGTGCATAACATGAAACCCCACTTTTCAAAGAACATGGGGCCTAACGGTATGAAATCAACGCTATTCATAAAAGAAGTTAGAAAGAGAAAAGAGATCAGGGCCAAGGGTGTCTAATGCCCACAAATGTTTTTTCTCTAGTATGATTTTACATAAAATGAGTGATATTTTGATATCTTATATGTAAAAATGGTGGAGTTTTCAATTTTTTATGATTTCAAAAGAAAAAATACTCTGAAATTGGGTAATTTCCTTTTAATTATTTTTCTTTTAAAAATAATAAAAAATTGAAAACTACATAATTTCTTACCCTGTAACTCATTTTATGTAAAAGCTAATAATCTAAAAAAAACATTTGGGAAGTCAGAAAAATTTGAGGCGCATGCATTGGCGAGGGCATTAGACATCGTCCCAGATGCAAAGAGAGATAAGCACCTGGATTTGGTCACCCATGTTGATGATGAAGGCACCGGTGACTGGTTTAACGGTGATCCAATCATCGCCTGAACGAACTTGAAGACCAGAAACATGGTCGTCGGGTAGAAGAATTGTCATACCACCAGGGTCGGAGTGAGATGAGAGACCAAGTGTGAGGTCTGGTTGGGGGCAACTTGGATAATAATTCACCCTAAGGCATGCTCCTAGTCCTTCTTGGCCACCAAATGCTCTCAGAAGAAAATCCTCTTGTAACCCTAAATTCATTGATAGTAGCTTCAAAATTCTTCCTCCGAGCTTCACCACTTCTTCCCCATATTCACTAATCACTTTCCTACACAGTACATTCCAATATATAATATCAATTTAAATGTGAATTTTTATGATTTATTCTTCAAAATTTCAAAAGAGAATTGGGTAAGGGATTGTAAGGCTTGTTTGGAAAACGATGAGGAGAGCTTTTACAGATTTTGAGGCAAAACCTATGTTTTGGAGAATAGATTTTAGAAAATAACTTTTACAAATTACGAGGCAAAAGCTAGATTTTAAAAAGTGATTTATGTTTGTGAAGTTATTAGCTTTTACGGATTCCGAAGCAAAAAAGTGGGTAGGAAAGATAAAAAAAATGAAAAGTAGTAAAGATGAAAGAGAAGAAAGAAAAAGTAGGAAAGAGGAAAGAGAAAGAAGAAAAAGTGGGAAAGATGAAAGAGAAAGAAGGAAAAAAGTAGAAAAAATAAAATCTAAGTTTCAAACTGAGGTTTCAAACCGATGTTTTGTAACTAAAATGACTTTTCAAAAAAAAATTTATACTAGGACAACATCTAAGTTTTGGATTAAAACTTACGTTCAGGAAGTGATGGCAAACAAGCCATTAACTCCCCTACATCGATTATTAATTTTACTCTCATTAGCATGAACATCATGGATCCTTAACCATGGAAAATGGAGGAAAAGGGAGTTGGGATATAAAGGTAAACACAAATAATGATATCAAGCATTGTGGTGGACTGGTGGCCGCACGCAATAACACAAGGTGGAGGAGAAACGTTGCATATATTTAGTAAATAGTACATCACACATGGACCCATCAAGAAAATGACGCGCAAAACATTACTATATTAGAAAAAAGTTTCATCTTTTTTATGTATAGTATCATTCGACAAGCCACTTTCTACTCACAGTTTCCCTTTTTTGCTTTCATTCTTGCTATTGCATGTGAACCACATAGAGTCATAGATTAGTTTCATCTCGTAAGCTTTTTTATCAAAATATTGATATTGTTACTAATACTTAAATATCATTATATTTTTTTATTTACAACTGATGAATGATTTATTACTTAATCGGTTTAATTAACACCATGATCTTCCGGGTTCAAAGAAGTAGAGTCTATCAACCATTAATCACTTCCTCCACCTTTGATTTATTATTTTGTTTTCTTATGAAACAAACAGACCTTTGTATACCTATATCATCTTCTTTAACAAATAAAAAGTCCGCAGGCATTGATTTACCCCACAGTTTATGACTTGTAAAAAAAAAAAAAAAAGTTGCAGCCAACTTGCAATATATTATTAACGTTACTCTTGGAGGAATCTTGCAGCCTCTTAAAAAAATGAATAAAAGAGTACAAGAATGCATGGAGAATATAATTCTTCAAACTCTGCAAAAATCATATAAAATAAGCTAATCCAAACAATCATCAAAGAGAGGAAGAAGATACCTCAAGGAATGTGGGAGAGAAGGCCACTTAGAATGGTTACGAAGAGAGAGAGGCGTGTAATGAAGGAAGAAGTAGTCACTCCAATCAAGTATGGCTCCTTTCTTCACACCCAAACGACTTCCATATCCTTCATAAGTCGTCGGAGAATTCGCATACCTCTCTTTCTCCTCCAATGGCTGCATGAAGAACTCTCTCCAAACCTCTCTCGCCTTCTTCATCAGCTCCTCCCTCACCCCATGATTCACCACCTGAAAGAATCCCCATTCCTGGCACGCCTCGCCCACCCGCCTCGCCGCCTCCTCATCAGGCAAACCCTTCAGATCAATCAGCGGGATATTAATGTCATCACGAACTGATGACTTCCTCTCAACAACAGGTCTCACAGATTCAGGCTTCACGAAGCGTTCTGGTATCATGTTTATGCCACTCTGTGCTAAAGCTTGCACCCGAATCACCGGCTCCGGCCAATCCTGGCACTCCATAGCTTCAGGCTAAGAACAAGTCTGATATGCCTTGTGTCTGTGTTTTCTCTGTGGGATTGGGCAAGAGAGAGGGATACACGTATATTTATATACACATGGGGCACATACATACAAGTAAGACCAAGTAGTGGAGAAAGTATACGAGAGAGAGGTAGGAATTTTGATTTCGGCGCCGTGAGGAAATTGAGTTGCTCGTGGGCATTAATGTTCTTCCTTCTTTTTCAATCACACCTGTCGACAAACATCAACAACTACTTGACTCGCTTATTTTGTTTCAAATTAAATTATATATTTATTTTTAAATTCTATTTCTTTCAATTAGGGCTCTCTGAGCTTGGAAAGGGTTCTGGCCTCTCTCTAATATATTATGCATTAATGTCGTATGTAATCATGAGATTTTACATAAAATTATTGATATATTATTGATGTTTTGATATTTTACAGTGATAAAATGGTTATTTTTAAAATTTTACTATTTTCAAATATTTCTAAAATTGTGAAATTTCTATTTTTATGTAAGATAACGTTTAGTAATTTTATTTATATTTTTTAAAGATTTCTAAAACTATTGATATTTTACTATTTTTCAAATAGTAAAATTGCACAATAATTTTATGTAAAATCTAATTTTTTAATTTTAATTTATTTTCTTTAAAAATCATTAAAAAACTTAAAAATGCACCCTTATGATATGATAAGGTATCATAATGTCAATTATTTTATATTGAATTTAATGATTAAATAAAATAAGAAAAACTTATGAGAAGATGGGGCATCACAAAGGGAATTAAAGAGAGCCATTTTAGAAGCTGCAAACCCATGTTACAAGGTATAACAGATGCTGTAATCAATCATTTTTTATAAACAAAGTTATTAGTCAAAGTATTCAGCACAATCAACTTTTTAAGAATACAAATTTAATAATAATCAATTAATAATTGTGTAAATTTAGCAACTCCATTAATCAATCGATATATTTTACTATTTTTTAGAGTCTAGGATTCCTTTTTGGATCATGTAGGTAATCAAAACTACTCCT
Organism: Vachellia pachyceras; assembly: GCA_025593235.1. Lineage (NCBI taxonomy): Eukaryota > Viridiplantae > Streptophyta > Magnoliopsida > Fabales > Fabaceae > Vachellia > Vachellia pachyceras. The sequence continues at coordinate 12,220 of JANTPZ010092570.1, forward strand.
TTTTTATTTAACTTTATTTATGAAAGTTGCTTTAAATAGAAGTGGGACAATAGGTTGGGCCCGCAAGCCCAACCCACCTAACAATGGCGGCACTACTTCAGAGTATAGTTTTTACTACTGAAATTCGCATCCTTTTTTTAAAAAAGGGAGTAAAAAATGAAAGCGATGGCATATGGCAGAGGGGGAATATTTAGGTGCCCTATCTTCAAAGATAGAGTGCAATCATACCCACCAATAGCGTCACGCCCCTTCAGATTATATGCTTCATCCTCACTCTCCAGAAGCACAAAATCAATTCAGCAAAACCGATGACGCACACAGCTTCTTCACATAGCTTCTTTCTTCACACAAAACCTCCCACCGTGGTCACCGACGTACACTTCTCTCCTGGTGAGCTTCTTTCATATTTATCAGTTTAACAAGACTGACGACGCACACAGCTTCTCCGCACAGCTTCTTTCTCCACACAAAATCGTGGTCGCTGACGTATAATCCTCTCATGGTAAGCTTCTTTCATATTTATCGGCTGCATGCCTTTCTTTTTTCTTCTCTGCATTTTCTAGTAACCGCACCTTCAACAGTGAAAAACGAGGTTGCTTGTGTGACTACATTTTCTAACCCCCAAATTTTCTAACCCGTCGATGGCCAAAAGCTTCTATTTCAGAATATAGATAAAAGAGAAAGAGGTTAGCTACGCTGTACAAATTAACGTGTTCATCTCTGGGAAATGTTAATTTGTGTAGAATTTTCATGAAGAATTGCTCATATGGTCGAATGATTACTTTGAGCATGCGCAAGTGTATATATCACAACACAGAATTATACAACAAATTAACTTATATATTGTTGTGAAATGGGTGATTAAAATTATGTCACTCGATGAAATGGGTGATTGATAAAGTGAATTTGGCATGAGACAACAAATTGTTGATTATGGATTGTTGAATTGTGTTAATGAAATTTTGGGGTGTGTTAATTTTAAAAGGAGATGCTGTCGAAATTTTTTAAAAATGAGTAAGAGAATATTCATTTGTTAAGCCATATGTATATGTCGTTATAAAAATTATTCTAAACCTGATTGTTGTTAAAAATGGATTAGGTATGTGGCAATAAAATGGATCATAGTTTGATGTATGCATTGAGAATGAAGTAACAAAGTTTTGAAATTGAGGTTACTAGCTGAATTAGTTAAATCATCCACTATAATGTCTTAAGTGTCAATTTTTTATTTGGTTATGTACTTAATTGTTAAATTTTGGATTGAAAAGCGAAAGGTTAAATTATACAAAAAAACCCCTCCATCCCATGTTTTCTTGTTTCATATGAAACTCTCATAAATTTATGATTTATCTTTTTAAATTTGAATGTTGTATATAATGGCTTAGGTTTAATAAATGGATCGTACTTGGATGAATGCGTTAACTAGTGATGAATATGAGGATGGTGTGGAAGAATTTATTGAATTTGCTAAAAGAAATGCAAATAGCAAAAATGGGATGTATTTTTATCCTTGTGTCAAGTGTATAAATGGGATTAGGAAAAATATTGATGATATAAGGGATCATCTAATTTGTGAGGGAATAAGTCTCCATTACACAAAATGGATATGATATGGGGAAAAACTAAATACATATGCAGCACACGAAAGAGATTTTGTGGATGCAATAGATGAAGATAGAATGGAAAGAATGATTCACGATGTTAAGGTAGAATCTTTTGTCAAAGCGCCTGTATATAAAAGCATGCGAAGCCATGCAGAGACACCATTATACCCTGAGAGTAAGCATAAATGCTTGACGGGTACATTGCATTTGATGAACTTGAAGGCATCTTGTGGGTGGACCGACAGTAGTTTCACATTGTTGCTGCAGTTGTTGGGTGATATGCTTTCAGAGAACAATGTACTTCCAAATCGTATGTATGAAGCCAAGAAAATCTTATCTACGATGGACATGGAGTACAAGAAGATACATGCTTATCCTAATGACTGCATACTATACAGAAATGGGTATGAAGATCTTAGTGAGTCTGAAATGTAAAACTGCACAATACAAACTGAGGAAATGTGGTGATTGTGGTGATAAACTAGCTAAAAGAAAACCTTTGAAGATACTGTGGTATCTTCCAATAGTACCACAGTTTAAGCGTTTGTTTGCCAATGCAACAAAAGCATAGAAGTTGAGATGGCATTATGATGAGAGAATATCTGATGGAAGGTATCTTCGACACCTGGCTGACTCTCCACAGTGGAAGAAAATTGATGAAATGTTTCCGCAATTCGGTATTGAGCCAAGAAACCTTCAGCTTGGGCTTTGTACAAATGGGATCAATCCGTATGGCCCACTCAGTAGTACACATAATGCGTGGCCGGTACTCATGGTGATATACAACTTGCCTCTCTGGTTGTGCATGAAACGTAATCATATGATGCTTACTATGATTATTTCTAGACCGAAATAGCCGAGGAATGATATCAATATTTACTTGATACCTTTGATTGAAGACTTAAAGAAGCTATGAGAGGAAGGCGTTGATGTGTTTGATACATACAGGTAGGAGTCATTTAAACTAAATGTGATGATCTTTACAACGACAAATGACTTTCCTACGTACGGTAACTTGTCAGGATACAGTGTTAAGAATCATAAAGCATGTCCGATATATGAAGTAGACATACACTTCCATCAACTTAAGCATGGGAGAAAAACTGTCTATCTTGGTCATAGGAGGTTTCTTCATCCGTTTCACCCTTATCATAGGTTAAGAAAGAGTTTTAACGGCTTACCGGAGAATGGAATAACTTCAAAAGCATTAACCGAGGAGGAAGTGTATAGTTGGATAGAGCATGTCAACGTAATCTTCAATAAGAATCAGAGAAGTGCCCGTGAGAAAAGCATAATGAAGAAGCGGTTAATCTTTTTTTATCTTTCATATTGGCATACTCTTGATGTGAGGCACAGTATCGATGTAATGCATATGGAGAAGAACGTTTGTGATAGCCTTGTCGGGACGCTGGTGTACATACCGGGAAAGACTAAGGATGGAATCAATACGAGACTAGACTTGGTTGAAATGGAAATAAGAGAACGGTTACACCCAAAGCTAAAAGATAATGGTAAAAAGGCGTACATGGAGCCAGCAGCACATACACTGTCAAAAGCCAGAAAAAAAGTTTTTGACTGTTTACATACTATTAATGTGCCACAATGGTATTCTTCGAATGTGAAAAGGCTTGTTTCATTAGACGATTTGAAGCTCGTAGGATTGAAGTACCATGATTCTCATGTATTGATGCAGCAATTATTACCAGTGGTTATTAAAAGCACTATGAAGGATGACGTTCGAGCCACCATAACTAGGCTTTGTGCTTTTTTTAATGCTATATGTAGCAAAGAGTTAGAAGTTGAAAAGTTGGACGAATTGGAAAATAAAGGTTACATTATTCTCTCACAACTAGAGATGCATTTTGCCCTTGCATTTTCTGATATAATGGTCAATCTGGTTACTCATTTACTAAGAGAAATAAAGCTTGTGGTCCGGTTTACCTAAGATGGATGTACCCTTTTGAGCGTATCATGAAGGTTTTAAAAGGTTATTCAAAAAATCCTTATCGACCTGAAGCATCCATTATGGAAAGTTATATAGTGGAAGAGATTATGGACTTTTGAAATGATTATCTATCTGGGATGAATGCACAATCACACCATGAAGAAGGCGCAAGCAACGGAACACGAGGTTTAAAAGTGAAGAGTATGCCTTGTGAAAAAGTTTTACAATCACACCTATATATATTGAATAATATGGAAGAAATTCAACGTTATTTCGATGAACATAAACAGCTATTAAAGAAATGTATCCTAAAAAGAATGACATGCAAAAAGTGAATGAATAGAATAAGACATTCATAGGATGGTTGAATGAAAGGGTTTCTCGTGACATCGATGCTTCTAAGATGACCAAATGGTTAGCATGGGGCCTGCATTTGAGATGGTCACCTGGAGTGGTTATGACTAAATGTGTATTCTTTCTACACAAAGGTTCAAGACGACAAAAGTACAGTGCAAAATAGTGGGGTGATGGTTGTAGCTGAAGTCATGCATTTTTCAAGTTCGAAAGACAAGAACCCTGTATTGGCATCTATGGCTTACTATGGAGTTATTGAAGAAATTTGGGAGATAACATACAACAAGTTCAAATTTCCTTTATTAAAATGTATGTGGGTTAATAATAATGTCGTTGTAGTCAACCAACATTTTCGATTTACATCAGTTAATCTTGAAAGAGTTGGTTATAGAGATGAGCCATTCATTATAACAAGTCAGGCTAGACAAGTATTTTATTTCACAGACCCAGCAAATAAAAAATGTTGATTGGACTTCAAAGTAAAAAACAAAATGATGGTGATCCAACCTTTAACCTGGACGATACACCCACTTTTACAATAAATCCGCCTAGACCACGTGAAACGGAATTTGTAGATGATGATCACTATGCTGTAAGACAAGATCACTGTGAAATAATATGAGAAAATACATAAAGTGAGGAGTTAATTCTGATGAGTTATTGTAATGTGTGTTATATGTTTTTACCTTAATTTACTTTATTCATGCTGATTGTAATTTATTTATATCTGACATTGATTTCTTAATAGAAATATGGTGAATTTTTATGAGTCACACAGTGATGGAGACATAGATGAAAACCCAATGGTGGTACCAGAGCCTACTGTGAAAAAGGTTAGGGAATGTACAACTATAACCTCCTTGATTGCACATCGTCGCCAACGACGAGAGAAGGTGCATGTAGAATTCGATGCTGATATGATTCCTATCAGTGATAAGGAAGATTGATTTATCAGCTATTTAGGGTATTTGGCACGGAGCAGAGTTAGCATATTGTACCCTGGATGGCGGTCTGTTCCACAAGAAACACGGGATATGATATGGCAAGAAATTGTTGTATGTAACTTTCAACACCACTTCATATATGTCTTTATTTCGATTAGTTCAAATTTCATTATACAATGTTGTACTTTGCAACAAACATATGATGTTCCAGACATAAAGGAAATGAAGAAGCACATGATAAGACTTGTTCGCATACGGCGGAAAGACTTCAAGAACAAGCTGACATGATATTATATTCGGGGCTCAAAGAAAGTTAAAGATCCATGTTAGAAATATCCGTTTCTGTCCCCCGAAGACTGAAGGTTGTTTGTGGCGTCATGACAAGACCCACAATTTCAGGTAACATCCTTCAGTTATCGCATACGAATTGTCATCTACATTTTGTTGTTATCACTGACTCAAATTTCCCTCTTACGCTTTAATAGGAATTAAGTGAAGCCAACAAACAAAAGGGTGATGCAAATATCTATCCGCTCTATTTGTCTTGTGGCAGATACAGAAAGCTTCAACGAAAGATAATAGGGGAGGAGCAACAAATATTGCAGGAGGCATCCACATCAAATACCGCCGTTATCGTTCAGGCCCCTGCTCCTACTCCATGTCACATAAAATGGAAAGCAGCGAGGATGAAAGGTGGAAAGTACATAAATGAAACAGTTACTGAGGTGGCTGGAAGGATTGTAAGTGTTGACATATAGTAATTGCATATGATTGTTTGACTTGGGTTTATTGGTACCTCACTTATGACGTATTATACGATGCAGGATGACCTTACACAGTAGAGTATCCAAAGGGTTTTCAATCAAAGTGGGAGGATGGAAATCTTAGTGATGGCGATTGGAAAGCCAGATAACCCAGGGTAAGTTCAAGGGGAGTCGATCTAGGAAAATATTTTGGACGACCATCTCAACAGTCCACTGAAGCGCAGATTCAATCTAGAGTAGCAAAGATGCATCAATCACTCTGTGAAGAGTTTCACGCTCAACTTCACAGTTCAATCCAAAGCTAGATACAAACCCAGATGATAGACAATCTACGTGAGCAGATGAGAGCTGAGTTCTTAGCTCTCTTTAAATTAGGGAAGCTGATTGACGAATTAAAGAACATGGATTCCCCTTTATTTCTCAATAGAAAAGATAGCAATAATACGCCCGAGACTGTACTGGGTGACCCTTCTCCTAATAACCCTGCAGAAGAAGTTGGAGAGCATTGCACTCTCTACCTGGATGAGCCAATACACGCTGTTGCCAATGCTTATTTCTACAGGCAAGCTACTATGCACCATTGTATGCCAATTCCAGATAACTTGTGTCGCGTCCCGATAACACGTATTAAGGATGGTGAGGAAGCCTCTGACGTCCCAATCCCTAATCGAGAGGTTCTCCATTTAGGTCAATCCAAGGGTTGTTTCATTCTTTGGCAGAAAAATCTCATTTCTACACCTACAACACCTCATGAGGTAATAGCCATCTTATGATCTTACTTGATTTTTCTTCAACATTATATTTATAATTTGTATTCTCTACTTTACTAGGACCCAAAAGAAGCCGCAAAATTTCCATCCTTATCACGGTTGCAGCAGGTACGGGAAAAAATTTACACCTGTGACCTATTGTGGGTAGTGGTCTAACGTATGAATTCATTATCGAAAAGGATAATATCGCTGGAGGATCTAGATATAGCATAGCTTCAGTTTGCAATATTGTAAGTTTTTTATATTCCTATCTTCAATTGATGATTTCATTTTTTTTAGGTTTTATATAATTTACTATTTCCTTTATTATTTAACTCTTTAATAGGACATTCCACAATATTTGCATCGACATTTCTAGAGATAATTTGTATGGATTTTTATGTCATGCGAATACAACAAAGAGTTACAATTCTCTAGAACATAGGGTGCATTACGTTGGGAGCACAGTAAGAGCAGACATTAATCCAAAGCTGTGTTACCTATCGCCAATAATTGAAAGGTATGGAATTATAGTTATCCCTTTAACACATTTAGCCGAATTAGTAATAATTAACTTGTTTTGCTAACTTTATTTTCATTTATATGTGTTGTTGTAGTCATCATTGGAGTCTTTGTGCTGTCTGCCCTCTCGTGAATATTGTGTATTGGTTTGATCCTTTAGCTGGAAGAAAGGCAGGGGCCGACCAAAAATACATCTTTGATACATAAGTCTTTCCATTTGTAAATTATTGCTTTTAACGATGTTTAAATATGTTTTTTCATATGTAACTATGTCAATTCAATCACAGCGCAATCAAGACATACCGATTTATGGGCGGTAAATGTGAAAATACAAATAGAACCACACAATGGTCTTATCCAAAAGTAAGTACTTTGACTTTAAGTTATTTCATTGAAAATAGTTTTATCCTTTTATAAGTTTTAACAATATGTTTTTTATCTTTAGTTCCCTCGACAATCAGGCAATACTGAGTGCGGATATTATATCATCAGTTACATGTATAGTATCATTCAGAGTGGATTGACTAGAGATTTAGAAGAGATAATACGTAATCTATCAAATATTGATGAGTTAATCGTTTAGTTTGATGAATTTTAATTGGTCTAATTGTTTTAAAATTTGTCGATTTTTTATAATGATGATACTTATTTGGCTGTTGACATTGATTTAATCAGAGATTTGTTGGCTAGACATCTCCTTGACTTGTAAATAATGCTTATTTCTTCAAGGTATTTATATAGTTCTAACTCTTGATGTCGACTTTTATAGGGTTAATTAGATTAATGAATTGTGTTTCTCTGCCACAAATGTACATTTGCTTAGTAAATGAGACAATGACTTTTTTTTTTAACTTTGATGTGTTTATTAAATCTAGACTTGATCTGGCGTACAAAATAGAATTACCTACTACAAATTGAATCAGATGTAGTAAAGAGGTTAAATAAAATTGAACAGAACTTTTTAAAAAAAAAATACTCATATGCGCCCTATTTGGTACATAGGGCACCTGGTGCCCTATGTTTCAATATAGGCCGTAGGCTATATCTACGGCGCCTTTCGTGATATAGGGTACCGTAGACCCTTACTTTCTACTCCCATCACATACACGCCCCCTTAAAAAAGGGTCCAATTGGGTTAAAAATAAGGCGTAAAAAGTATCTTTTGTAGTAGTGCGAGCCTGCTCAACCATCCACTTTTTTAAATTTTAAAAATATTTTATTTTTTATGTCAACGTTCTATAATACTATATTTAAAATTATAAAAAACATTAATGCTTATATTTTTTGAAAACTTGAAAAAATGTCATTATTAAAAATTATTAATGTAAAAAGAATCATAAAAGTTGTGACTATACAATCTTACGAGAAAAATTAGAATAAAAAAAGAAAAAACTAAAATTCCATCGGTGATTTGCTACTGGAAGTAAAATTTTATTGGCAATCCAATTTGTTACTGTACATTTAACGACGGAACAACTTCCACTAAAAAAAATTCCGTTCCGTGGCAATTCCATGGCAAACCTTAAAATTCATGTTTTTTTTTTTTTGCAATGTAATGAGTTGAAGTTTGAATTTCTGTCGAAAATGGTATTCGCAATTAATACCCCTACTGACTTTGTTTAAGGGAAAAAACAATGATCATGATGGGGCCACTTGCCCTTATGTTGTTGTGTGTGCATACCAATAAATATCTATAAACTAAACATGTGACTAAACTATACATAAATATAAAATTTATAACCAATTATGATTCATGATAGGAATAATATGAAGCATTATTACTATCATTTCCGTATCATGGAGAGCCACTTGGAGGATTTTAAAGCTTAGGAAGAAGGCCGCAGAAAGAAAGTAAAAATGGAATGCCACGCTTCAAGCTATGGTAGGAAGCATCACCTCACAAAAATATCATATTGATTAACCTTCACACTCACACGGGCACACACAAGCTAAGCCTTCTTACCAATATATATATATATTTATATATATATATATATATATATTCCATTGGAAGATTTCTTTTCAGACAAACCCATTTGATTAGGGCTTACATTTGAGGATTGACAAGTCTCAAAAACATATTTTCATGATACTAAACATTTATATAATAACACTTGCTCTCTCTTTTTTGACCTTATATCATAACAGTTAGGACTTGTTTGGAACCTTTATCCAAAACCTAAGTTTTGTTGTAAAACCTAGGTTTTGTTCAAGTAAAAATTTTTTATGAAAGATTATTTTGGATTCAAAACCTCAATTTGAAACTTAAGTTTTGAAAAAGTTATTTTCTTGTCAAATCACATCCTCTCTCTTAATAAGTTTCCCCTTTCTTACCTTTTCTTAAGCTCTTTCCTATTTCATACCTACCTTTTACCTTGAACTCCATAAAAGTCAATAACTTCTCAAACATAATATTTTAAAACCTATGTTTTGAAATCTAAGTTTTACCTCGAAATTTGTAAAAGTTATTTTCTAAAACTATGTTTTACCTCATAATTTGTAAGAATGATTCTCAAACGGATTTTTAACACGGTCTTACTTTAAAACATAGTACTTGTTTTTCCCCCTTCGGAGGAGGGAGCAGTAGCCAGGTGAACCAAAGTTTTGGTGATCTTTTAGAGGTCGGATCCATTTATTTATCTTGAATGAAGTAAGAATCGTCAATTGGATTTATTGTACCCACATGTCCTAATAAAGGTATTCTTGATTATGAATATAAAATTTTAATATATTTTATCTCTATTATTTATTATAAATTAAAGTATACATTTGATTTTTTAAGTTCACATCAAATTTTAGTTTGATCTCTTAAATTAAAAGGTATATTTTTAATTCTTTTATTTTAACAACGTTGGTTTTATTTGATAGAAAATAATAATTCATCAAATGTAAAATGTGATTGTGCAATAATATACTTCAGTTTTAAGTATTCAATATAATTTTTTTATATTTTAAAATTAGACTATGTTTTATGATCATTTAACTGTAGAGTTACTATTTATATTTGATAAGCCATCATTTCCTATTAAATGAAATTAATGGTGTTAGGATAAAATGATTAAAAATGTACTTTCAAAATTTAAGGGGTGAAACTGAAATTTGACGTAAATGATTAAATGTACACTTTAACTTTTATTATATGATTTTTTAGTTCTAGTTATAAGTCATAAAAGTAATGTATAAATAAATTCCCGGATTAGCATAAACTTTATCGAAGCACTGTCGTTAAAAAAAAAAGGCTTGCAGCTGTGACGTTTTTCTTTCGGCCATAATTAACTAACACTCATTATATCTTTTATAAAGTTCAAACCCCCAATCTCGAGCTTGGTGTGAGAGATCTGTTAATTAAATAGATGGAGAGTAGAACAAGTATTCAACATGTTTGGTAACACTTTTTCAAAGCCAAAAATACGATGTACAGTGTTACAAATACTTATAAGTTATTGTTAACATTTTTTATCTGTTTGAAAAAGCTCATGGGAATAAGTTGCTTGTGAGATAAGTTACTTTTTCCAACAAGCTGAAATATTGAGCTTTTACAAATAAATCACCTCTTCCACCGCTTTTCCAAACACAAATCACTTTTACAATCTGACTTATTTCCACTCTTACTTCTCCATAAGTGCTTATACAAATAAGTTACTTATCACACCGTGTTCTAAACTGACGTTATTAATTAAATACAAATAAAAGATATATATATATATTATATAGACAACATGTAAGAGATTTGTTGTCACGTGGGAAACATTCGTTTAGTGTTTCGTTGGTCCATACGAATCCACATAGGAATGATAATTACTTAATGGGGACTATGTACCATGTGCTCCCAACAAGTCTCCATTATTTACATATTATGAACCCTACAATATTTATCAGGGAATAATAATTAATCAAGTCATTAAATATACCTCAAATATTGATTAAAAAATTTCAGTTTACCTGTTTAAAATTCTCTCCCTCTCTCTGTACATTTATAAAT
>JANTPZ010092571.1:0-23143 GCA_025593235.1 Vachellia pachyceras
CCAATAATCGGGGAATTGAACCATGTCTGCCTCCGGAAATTGGGTCCACGATTAGAAAAAAGAAAGAACAAGAGAAGAAACCCCCTATTCCTTTTTATTTATTCAAATCATCATGACCCCACCACCATAATAACCTAACTTTAATTATCCCCCATCAATTATTTTATATAATATAAAGCAGTTGTAATTGGATTGTTATATATATGCACTGCTTTAAAACGTCATCTATAAAAAAAACATACAACTACCTTAATTTATTAATTGTTTTAAACTTTTGACTGTCATAATACAAATGAATTAAAGAACAAACGATTGACTTAATATAAGAAACAAATGTATGCAAGAATTTCTAATTGTGATATGGTTCTAATGATGGTGTGCATTTGTAGAAAGCATGTTGCTGCATTGTCTCTCCGTGACTGTGCTAAAAAAAACATACTCATTTTTCTTGGCCCGTGATCTCAAAATCAAAGAAAGTCTTAGTTAGAGACGCAATTGAGTTGAGAAAATGGCCACGTTTCGTTTGCTTAACATGAACTTCACGGGATGCCTTCTAGAATATGTTTTTATTCCTTTTCCTATGACTTTTGTTAATTACAAAGGAGCACTATATACTCGTATTTAATATAGATAAAATGCCTGTTTATGAACGTGGTGGAGAAGTGCTTTTATGTAAAATAAGGTAAATATGTGAATGAGATTATCTCGTTTTAAAGAAAACACGAATGAACAAACTTTTAGCTTTTTTAAACGGAATGTCAAGTACGTTCAAATGTAATGAGAATAAATTAATATGATATTTGAGTTTATTAATAACATATATTTGAGGGTTAACTAATATTATTATAGTTAATAATTGTTAGTTAATGCAGACATTCTCTTACTGTATATTCATATGTCCGCATACATTGAACACACACAATATTATTATGTGTTTGTTGGGAAATCCGTTGGGAGAAAGGAGTTACGGATTCTGAGATATTTTACGGATTTCAAAATGGTTTTTATGAATTTCGTTATAACTTTACGGATTTCAAGATAGTTTTGTTTTGGTTTGCGTGTATCGTTGGAAAGAAGTGTTTCCACTGTATATGAACACTGAAGCGAATAATTAATTAACTAATTAAGGAGGGGAATAATTGCAGTCGTGCTAATCACGTAGAGGATCTCTTTGGGATTTGGACCTCTTGTTCTTTGCACCCTAAATTAAGCAACTGATGCTGCATCGTGTATATATGCTTTTGTTTACTGTTACAGGCCTCCCACTTAATCATATAACATATGCTATCTTAATTCCATATTATAATGATCTCATGAGGTGGGCGAAGTTCTACGCATCCTTAATACAGCATCTATATATCATAATGCTTTTTAATTAACACAGCAGTGGACAGTGTATTGCTTGGTTTCTTTGCATATAATAAAATAACCGAAATTTTATGAATGGATACGGGACAATACGGAAGTTATCGGGAGCTATTTTGAACCTAAAAGTTATAAAATGGAATATTTTTATCCATCGTTAAAAATGTTAACGTTAACCGTCAAAGTTGGTCAACTTATCCATTATTGCATGTATTTATTCTCTTCGATTTTCATTGCCTTCACAACTTTTCGCCTCCAATGCTATGTATTTATTCTCGAAGTTCAATAATACGAATCAGGCACTCAAATTTTGCATCATATAACAATAATATTGCGTTGTTCATAAATAATAATTAGGGTTATGTGTAGTATATAAATAATTAAAAGTTGTTGGAATGAGCACCACGTTAGTTCCTTGGTATCAAGCTTCAAATCTATTGACATTTAAAGTTGTATAATTTTCAACTAGATGTTTACTTCCCGATATTGGAGGTGTTTGGGAAAGCTTCTTAACACTCCAAAAGCACGTTCAATAGTGTTTTTCGTAAAATGAGATAATCTCCTTCACATATTTACCTCGTGAATGGTAAAAGTACTTCTCCACCGCTTTACCAAACGGACCCAATATTTAACTTTACGGTTGGTTTTTCTATTAGACTAAACCCGTTATGAAAATGTCATATTCCATGATTCTCCTTGCAAGTCTCTATTTTTTTAAATCCTGTTTGAAGTACTGTCAATCACTAAATATGTGCATTTCTCTTGATAAGGATTGCAACATTGATTTACCAAGTTATAATGGACTAACCCTTTTTACTAAACCTAATTCCGTTGGTGCAACTCTTTTTTTTTTTTTTGCTAAAGTATAAGTATCCTCTTATTGAAGTTAATTCTGTTTGAGACAGATTCTAAATGTATGGACATCTTTTAATAAAAATTCAAATATTGAGTAGTAACTATTATGAGAGATTAACCGGACCTAATCCTTACTTGTTGTTTTTATTATTTGCCTGATGTCCAACAAAAGTGAGTTGTTTGAGTCCGTGTGAGCAAGTATGGGCAAACTTAAGAGGGCCCAAAATATCAAAAATTTCATCAGGAAATAGATTGTATTCCTCTCATCATCTCAAATACTTTGCTTTCCTTTAATTGAATCTCATGATTTAAAATATAATTCATGACTCAATTAAAACTGATGCATGACCGTGACCCGTTAGATAACTGTGGGGAGAATCACTTTTAGTTAAAATATATTTTGAAAAATGAAAATTTATTCAGATAAAGGTGGTAAAAATTACCTTTTGATAAAAAGTAACTCAAAAGAAAATGGATATATTATATAATACATGCATATATTATTTTATATTAGGATAAAATTAGAAAAAATGAAATAAAAATAGTTAGAATGTTTCGGATCATAATTTATAATATATATATAGTGCGACTTGAAGTATCCAAAATCACAACTTAGAATTTTTATATCAAAATTGCAACCTGGTGTGTAGGAGATCGTGATTTGAAATTTTGAGGTAATTACAACTAGTGACTTTGGTTTCAGTGGTCTGTTCATGCACGTAATTCGAGATTAACGCATTAAAAGGTGGCTGATGAATTCTTTTTTTACTAAATAAAAGTATCCTTGCGCCTAGATATAACTTTTATTTAAGCTACTGTCAAATACTAAATATGAATGTATTTATTGGTGGAAATTCAAATATTAATTCGCAGCCTTTATCCAACCCGTGATGCATGATGAATATGCTTCCATGTATGTTATCATTATTGGATTTGTTTGTAACAACATTTTAAAAAGTCAAACACATATTCGACAGTGTTTTTTTCGTAAAACACGAGATAATCTCCACTACATATTTAATTTGACTTACGTAAAAATGCTTATCTACCGTGTTTCTAAACGGATTTATTGTAATAGGTGACTATTGTCTCTCCTCCTCCACGTGCTCTTGTTATTGCTTTGGTTGTATAGACCGCTGATTTTAGCGTCAAGCTTGTCATTCTCTTGACATCAGCACATTGTTTCTCTTGGGCCCTTTTCTATTATTAGAACTTTTTTTTATAATTAAATCACTTCTTTGTGAATAATTTTCCTAAAAATCATAAGCAAACAAAGTCTGATACTTTATAAAATTATTCACTATTTAAATATATAATGCAGAAAGATTCTTAAATGGAACATTCACCTCGTACTTCTATGCTAGTGTTCACTGTCAAATCTCTTTAATCACAGCTATGTTCACAAGGAGAACTACTCGTATACACTAATACATATCAGTGTATATACACTAATACATATCAGTGTATGCCTCTGTGTGTGTGTTTGTGTTGATCGATATACATCACACTACTAGAAAAATACGATTTAATTGGCCAAACTAGAAAAATATGATTTAGCCAAGCAGCAGTAGTGAGGAAATTAGCGAGGGATTGCAATCTGGTTGACAGCCTGAAAATCATGTTTTGTGGCCCATGACTGGTTATTGGGGGGATTGAGCATTTCAAAAGCCAGAGTGACACAAAAGAGGGGAAATGCCTGATTCATCCCAGGTGATTGTCTTGCCACAATACATATAACCCATACGATATGTATAAGCAAACCATAGATTACATAAAACCAAAAGAAAAAAAAAAGAGTTAATGCTACTTGGCTGCTTGAGCTCAAATAAAGCACATAAACTAAGCTATTTTAAGTGTAATCCCAATGCTCTCTCTCTCTCTCTCTATATATATATAGACACAGACATACACATGTAACCTCAAACTGAATTATCCACAGCTTTTTTGGCCTTAATTAGAAACCATGAATCTTAATATGCTCTTTCTTCACAATGCCAGCCTGCAAGTGAAAATTTGATCATAAAACTATATATGTAAAAATAACGGCTACATCCGAGTATGTAATACAGTTAGAATATCATTTACCTGCACAAGGAAAGTGGAAACATTCCTCCTTTGATCACCTTGAAGTTGTATGACCTACGTACATCATAACAAGATCAAGTTTAGGTTAGGCCCTCATTGTGTTTTTGAAAACAAAATACAATGGCCATTTGGGGGATGAGATATAAAATATTATCGGCGTTGTGTCATTTGCACATAAAAGCGAGCTACCTGTCCCAACTCAGGGTCTTGGACGACAATACCATTACAACAAAACTCTTTCTTAAAGTCCTTGAGTATCTTGCTATAGCTGTACTCTTTCTTCAATCCTTGAACCGTCGTTAGGCTTTTCCTTCCATTACGCTGTTGTATACGTACATGGACATACTCTTTTGCCCCAGCACCTGAATCCTCAACATTTGCATCAGCAAAAGGATCTGCCCAATCATTCAACTAGTAAGGTGAACCCTCAAATTCCATTACACAGAACGTTCAAACTTGCTGGGTTTAGAAGTCAATCAACCTACCAAAAGCAGTTGGGATTTTTATGTCGAGTTCAGACATGAAACTTGCTCTTGGTATTTAGTTAATCCGTAACCAACAAAGCCTTTGTGATTCAATCAACCAACCGGAACTGTCATAAATTAGACGAAGCACAAACAAGAATGTGCGAGTCGATCAATCACAAGATATTACAACAGTGGATGTGTTTAAAATCTTATTCTTGTCCAAGGACAAAAAAAACTTGAGTTAGCCTCTCCAGAGGACCAAATACCATAAATACTGTATGTTGTCATGTGTAACCATATGTACAAAAATAAGGACTGTTGGACTCAATCCATGACATCTGAGACAAACCTGCCAAACCATCCTAACTTACCTCTCCAAGGGAAAGCTATGAATACCAAATGATTACATGCAAACAATTTCAACATACATACCAGAAGAAAGAACACATTCCCATCACGAAAGGAGGGGAAATAGGAAAACAATGAAAAAGGAACAAACACGTCACAAGATTCTAAGTACAGGCCACGAGGACATTAATAACCAGAACACTGAAGATAAAAGAGCAATACAAGTTGTGAGCATGCGATGTCATGTTAAAACATCCTCCACCCCCATGCCTCATTAAACATCTCTAAAATACATGAAAACCATCAAATCCCCTACGAACTATTATACCATAAATGACCAGATTACAACACTTGGAAATCATCCCCGGGGGAGGCATCCGGTAGAAAAATCAACCCCAGTTGAAGAAAAATCCATATTCATAAGAGTTTATGAATTATAAATATAAATTTACTCAAGCGTGTTAATATAAAACACACCGGGTCCGTTTGGATTAACGGTGAAAAAAGTGACTTTTTTGTAGAAGTTATTTTGGAAAAGGAATTCTGAGTAGAAGTTAAAAGTGTAATGTGATTTATGTTTGGATTAGCGGTTGGAAAATGACTTTTTTTTAAAAGGAGAAACCATTTGAATAAAAGTTAGAAAAATGATTTTTGTGGTAAATTACGTAAAAGGACATGAATCTTATTAAATGATACACATTCATATATATATATATATTTTAGTTTAGCTATTCATCAAATCAAGGACCAAATTCATAAATCCATTTATTTTATTTTATTTTAGTTTATTTTTCATTTATTATATTATATTATATTATTTTAATTCTTTTGATTTAAGTTAGTTTATGGGCATATATATATATATATACACCCAACACTCATTCATTCACGCTGAGGGGAGAAAGCACGGTCGCCTGGAGCAACTCATTCATCCATTCTTCAACCATCAGGCAGCCGCACGCTCATTCATAAATTATAAATCATAATTCATCCACAAAACCACCTCCAGACCATAAGCACGCTGCCTACACGCATATAATCATTCATTCAATTCTTCACAAAGCTGATCCAAAAGTCCAAATGCTACAGCCAATGGAAGAGTGGGGAGCAGAGCCTCTATTGCACAGCTGGGTATTGGAACAGAACGATGGTGAGATCTGGTCGAACTGTGGGTGTGCTGGTGGGTTGTGCTCTGCGCAACTGAGGAAGAAAGAAGAGGGCCTCTTGATGAGGACAAATCCCAACATGTCCTCAAATCAACTGGACGAATCCCAAGATTGTCTCTGTCTCTAAGCAGCGGCTGTGTGTGTGGCTTTTTCGTTGGAAGCAACTTGGATCAACTTCTGGCTAGAAGCTCCATCCACAGCGAAAGCGCTTCAGACATGACGCAAATCCAAACACTCCATATAACCCAAAAGCCACTTTGGCCGCTCATCCAAACGGGCGCACTATCACAGTTGTTGGGGAAAAGCGTTTTGATCATCGTAACAAGAAAATCATAGGCTAATGACAAAAACGCTAGGTGAATTACCTCTAATCAAGCACAACAAGAATGAAGAGAGGAAAAACGTTGAAGGTCGTGAGCCAATGATTCAATTCGGTGCCGCGAATGAAACTGCCGGAGAACAGGTCTAATGAAACTTCATATTTGGCGGCAGAGACAACTCCTCACCACCACGCAACTTGTTTACCATATATTTTCTTTTGATTATTCATTTTAATTAATTCATAGCGACTCTAGTTGTATCTAACAAATTCTATGATAATCCATAACAATACTATTTAACAAGGAATATATTTTTGCGAAGAGTTTGGCTTTTATAAAAAATGATACATAAAAAGTTTGGCTTTTATGACAATACTTAAATACTACTGATTCTTAATATAAATCAGTTGTATTCGAGTATTGTTTTTTTTGGGCCAACATATTCGAGTATTGTTATTGTCATAAAATTACTATAAATTAAGGAATCATCCTTGGTCTTTCTCACAGTAATCAACGAAGGTTATTAATGAAGAAAGTCATCACTAATTTATAGTAATTTTAAAAGGGAATGGAAAATTTAAGATACGACCAATTTCTTTTCGGGTTCAACCCAATACTAGGAGAGAGAGTGTAATGGACAATTGAGGCCCATTAAGGTTAAAACCCAACTCCTACACTTTCAGCGGTGGTCGAGACTCGAGAGTCGAGACGCAAGGTGCTACTTTGCTATGCGTTTGTGAGACTTTCGTTCCTGTTGGGTTTGACTCGCTCAATGGCTCAGAAGAGGAAGGGAGCAATAACATCTCTTCTCGACCAAAGGGAACCTCTCATGGCATGAGCACTAGGTGGTAGAGTGAAGGACAGTCAAAGAGAGATCACACGCCTTCTTTGCAGCGTAAGGCAAGACTCAGAAAATTGTGAAGTGTCAAATTTGCATTTTTTTACCGTGATTTTGGGGAAGAGGTGATCCAAGCTAATAGGGAATGAGGGATTTCTGAGTTTAAGGAAAGATTTCTGAGGAAACGGTGGAGTGGCGGCAAGCTGGGAGAGCAAGATTTAAGGTGAACATGGGAGTCCGATCCAAAAAAGGCTGAAGCAGAGTGAGGATAACTGATAGGCAAGCATTTGAATTGCGAGAAACAAGATTTAAAGAGTAGAACTTGGAAGAAGGGGAAATAGAGCAAGAAGTGAATAGGCTTCCCTTATTTAGAAGCTTAAATAACAATCTGAACAAAAATGTCTGTGTGAACAACGATTCCCATTTGATTCTTTTTTCTCTTAATTTTCGAAGACAAGGTTTGTAGATTTCATGTTGAGAAAAAATCTTTGGCAGACTGTTCTATATGGAGAGTTCGACGTGTGTTTTGTGTACCCTCGGCGACTCTATACCAGTAAGGTGGACCTAAAGAAGCTCCGCCCCATGATTCACGAGAGGATAGAAAAACGGTCCAATGAATACCCAGTTCGCGCGATGGTTCCAGTTGCAGTGGAGGTCCTGAAGGCTAGGAATGTTCTCATCCAAGGCGTTTCTGCTCTCCTTAAGACCTTTCCTGTCATGGCTTGCAAGTGAGTTTGATTACACTAGTTGATGATAACATCTTGTTGTTTTAACTGAGTCTATGGTGTGGTATTGTTATTTCCATTTCTAAGTTGGGGGAGTTGCAACGCAACTAGAAATGGGATGTGGCTCTTGGCAATCCTATAATTTCTTTCGTATTTCGTATTTGGCAACCTCTGCAACGACTTGGTTTATCATATTTATCTTGCTGAGAGCCATAGTCTGAACTCTAATTTACTGAAAGTCTACATGGATCTTTGTCGCTTTAGTCCATTTAGATGTTGAAAAGTGGAGGAAAAGAAGAATCGTGATGGAAATACTGAGGTTTTCCTGGTTTAGTTTTTGAGAGAAGAAAAGAATGTCCTAATGTCACCAGGTCCACCCTTATCCTGTTATCCTGTTATTAACAAGTGAGCTCTATAACTGGCATCGATATATAATATGACTATTTTCATGAGTCGCAAATTGACCTGTTCCACTTGCAATGCTAATGTATTCATATATGTGTACTTGGACTTGCTCTCTTCCCATTTTTTAATGTGATTCTGCGAAAGATTATTCTTAGCTTTTCATATTATACATTTTCAGATTCTGTCCGGAGATATTTATTGGTGAGAAGGGACATTTAATTCGAACTTGCCATGGCTACAAGCGTCATGCCAAGAACCGGTGTCATGAATGGGTTGCTGGCGGTTTGGATGATATACTGGTTCCAGTTGAAGCCTATCACCTAAACAATATGTTCCAAGGTGTTATAAAGCACAACCAAAGGTTTGACTTTGATCGCATTCCTGCTGTTGTTGAACTATGCTGGCAGGCTGGGGCTGACCCTTGTAGTGATATTGTCAGCCGCAATTTTCAAGGAAGTGAATATTTGTCACCGTATGATCTCACCTCTGTAGCAAATAGAACATTAGCAGCTTGGGAGACTCTTAGGTCCGGGGTGCAAAAGTTGCTGTTTGTTTATCCAGCAAAAGTCTGTAAACATTGTTCTGAGGTTCATGTTGGCCCATCTGGCCATAAAGCTAGGCTCTGTGGTGTGTTTAATTATGAGAGCTGGCGAGGAGCTCACTTTTGGACGAAAGCTGAGGTGGATGATCTTGTACCCCCGAAGATTGTATGGAGACGGAGGCCTCAAGATCCTCCTGTACTTGTGGATGAAGGAAAATGTTATTATGGGCGTGTACCAGCTATTTTGGATCTGTGCGCAAAAGCTGGTGCCCTTGTGCCTGCCAAATATAACAGTATGATGAAAGCACAAGGTTTATCTGGTCCTGCCCTTTATCCATAACGATGAAATATGGCATGAAAACTACGTACTTGAAAGTCTTTGAAGCCAATGGTAGGATGAATTGAGTCTGATTTTGTTTCGGGAACCGCCTGTCAGAAAAGTTTTGAGAAAGTGATTGACCTCAAGTGCATTCTTTGATGTGCAATTTTTCAGGTATTTCATGTTATATATCTCTTTGTGAATCATGTATCTCTGCTTTTCAATGGATTACAGAAATTTTATTTCCTCATGTCATAAATACTTTCTGCAGACTATACCAAATCTCCAGTTTCTTGGCTGGACCTCATCGACACCAGCCCTTGAAGATTAGAAGTTATATCATAGTCCTCTTATCCATTCAAAGATTGCAATTATTTCCCCCCATTTAGTCATATTATCTTGTTGATAAATATCTTACAAGTCCAAATTGCTGGATATATAGACATGGGAGGGACTGAATTGTCATAAATGTTTTTAATAAGTAAACGACTGCCAAGATGGAGGCAGTGATAGTTCAAATTCTCATTTTCTCGAGATTTCTCATGGTAGGCAGGCTACCTTCTTGACAAAGACTTGATTCTGCAGCAAATTCCTTTTGTTTTTTAATTTCTTAATCATGCGAAATAAATTGTTGTTTGTCCACAGTTGTTCATGCCTAAGCTTTATGCCTTTTTTCCCTATCCAAAGCATCTATACTTGCACAAAAAATATAGGTAGAAGGTGAATTTGGAAAGCGATTTCGCATAATACCGAGATGATTCCATCTGATTTTTTTATACTGTTAACCAAATCTTGATGGTTTATTTGATCCGATAGAAGTGAAAGAGAAGGAAAAAATAATGATGTACAAGACAAAGGTAAGAAATAAGTAGGAAAGAAAGGGATGAGCTGTCAATATAGTAAGAGGGAAAGAAATTTATTTCAGGTTGGGAAGATGTATGTGGATAAGATGTTAAATTATATTATTACGTTTTATTCAATTAAAGATACCACCTCATCTCCCAAATATAAAAATAGCTTGACTTTTTTAGATAAGATTATAGAATACATTTACCATATTTAAAAAAATTTACTTAGACTTGTAAATTTATAGATAATCTACTTTCATAAGTATTTTAAAATATATATTATAATTAAATAATTTATTTAATTTTTCTGAACCTCTGACAGATGTGGCAGTGTAGGAGTTCTTCAGTTCTCATACAACCAATTGGGTGCGACAGCGTAGGAGTTCTTCGATTCTCATGCAACCAATTTCTTTTTCGTCCATCTCCTTTTTTTCTCCTTTTATATATATATTAAATACTTGAAAGATAATTTTTTCGACAATTTCTTCTCTTTTATTATCCATTCTTTCGCATCGTTGAAAAGCAATCATCAGAATTTCTTTCCCTTGCTACATTTCATTGTTAATAGATACTCGTCCTCAGCTCCCTTCCACTGTACTTTTTTCCTTCCAAATCTAACTCATTACCCATGTTCACCCCATCATCTTAATTTTGTCTTCTCGTTGTCTAATATCCACTTGCTTACACTGTGAGGCTGTGAGCTAATTTTAGTGGGGATCTATGATTTGACCCGCTCTCACCCATGCATAGCATAACCATAAAAATCAGTTAGGATTTCATTAATCATGTCAAACAAACACTTGAAAAATGTTTAGCACTATCATACAAAATTATTTTATTTAAAATGTAGATCTCTTTCTGGTTAAAAATCAAAAGTTGACCAAACTAACTTCAGAAACTGCCACTACGACTTACGGTCCCTCTGAAGACATAGAGAAAGTCACCATTCTCAACCCCCTGCCACCTGAGGCTACAACTATCACGCATTATCCTTTGCCTGTGTATGAACAAATATTCATCAGGTGGCAGAATCTTTCTGCTCAACAATAATAATTCCTTTAACTCATTCACAGTGCTCATATCTCTCATTTCTACTGGAATTGTGGCTGCATTCATTAAACTAGAGGAAGTTTGTACCACCAAACTTAACTTCCTTGAGGGAGGATCGTCTCTTGATGAGCGACTCATAGTCTTAAGGAAGACAATAATCTCAGAAAACTCACCTATGCCATACTCACTCAGGTTCCTAAAATCTTCATCCAGTTCCACACCTGAGAAGAAAAGTGACATTCTTTTGATTGGGGTGTTGTCAAGGATGTGAATCTTTTCCTTCAAACTACGAACTGTATCAGTTCTGTCCACGTCTATGATGATCTGTTTTGCTGAAAATTTCACTGTGAGTTGGATTTTATTAAAATGGGTAACATGTGTAGGTGAGACTGGTTTGATTGTGAGGTCTACTTTTGTGCCGTCTGAGATTATGGGTTAATCTTCCATGTCCAGCCCATCTACAAGCTCACACCCAAGTACATTAAGTATTTGTCAAGCCACTGGGACAGCGAAGATTTGTTCTATTTTCTTTTTGATTTCAACTACTTTTTCTTGGCTTTCTATTTCAATGAAGAATTGGTTTGTTCTTGTGGCGATAACAACCCTCATGGTGAAATCGATTTGGAATCCTACTTCAACACTCTGGTTCTTAATTAGAACTGACAGAGAGAAATAAAGGGGAGAGAGGAAGAGATGCTAGCCATGGTGAAAGAAAATACAAGGGCATTACTTTACTATATATTTAACATCAAGAGGTTGTGAATGAATGGAAGTGATATAAGCTGTTAGAATCATGTTGATGCTATGAGTGTATGATTGAATGTACTGCAAAAGCATTTTACATGCTTGTGGGCCTAAGTATATCACGCAGAACCTCCCTCCCTCTGGCTGTGTCGGTTTTAGTGTGTGTGATCATATAAAAGTACATATTCCTAAAAGGAACTGTTTAGTTTTGATCTAAAGGTGCAGCTTCAGAGTAAGGCCAATATACAACTCAGACTTTGGTTATTCCAAAGCTTGCATCTATAATTTTTTTTCTGTCATGCATATATAAGATTGCTATATTCTCCTCTCTGCTATAATTTAGAGCATATCAAGCAAGCAACACTGCGTAGCCACTAGAGCAATGATTTTTTTTTTTGGTTAATGATAACGTAGGAGTGTTGGAATCATAATGTCATTTAGCAAATGTCAGATTGGGTGAATTCAGAATGGAGCATAACAAGTGGTACTGAGACAATAATGCACATGAGGGTGTATGGAGCCACTCTGAAACTTGTTCTTTAGATATAGCTGAAAATGAATGAGCATATTTGGTTCTCAGTGTAGGCGTAGAAAAGGAGAGGAGCCTTTCCTTTCAAATGACAACTGCCTCTTCCTGCTGCGAAGGCCTTGCACGAAACCAACCCCCCCACCCCCGATCGAGTACCAGTTGTTTCGCTGGTAGGCCCACTTAGGTTAGGGGGGCATTGTCCCTCAGTGCCTTTGCCTTTTCTTTTCTTGAAGTGTTTGATATCTATGTACTATTGTGCAATTATGATGTGCCAATTCATAGCGACATAGTTGGGGACCAATATCAGCTTTAAGCTCCAAGGAAGTTTCTCCATTGCTCGAAGAAATCCACAAGGTCTAAGTTTTAACCTTTCAAAAAGCAGGTGAATAAACATTTGCCATTCAACCCAACATGAATGATTTAGCAATGCTGCGTTGACTCGGTCAAATATGCATGTTGGTCTTCAATCTTGATATTGAAAATAACATCTTCCGTTAATATACTATGTGAATTTGGTGGAGATCTGTGAAGGAACAAAAACTAATTATGGCAGGCTAAAGAGATTATCAAGAAAATGCATACTTTAATGACTGTTATTGGATATTTCATCCTACTTCCCCTGAGATCCTTGGGATCTACAGATTGTCAGAGCATTCTGTTATTGCCTACTTGGATTTTCGTTGAAGATTGATGATGAAAGAGAAGCTAAAAACATAAGAATATGTATATATCGCAAAATGATACAATTTATGTCGAGATCACCTCAGAACGCTTGGCTACTTACTGTGTTCTAATGCTGCTAATATCTCAAAACACTGATGAATGATGTTGATTTTGATATTGGTTCTCCTAAAGTTTGTGTGTATTTTTGTACTGACAAAAAGGAAGTGTATAGATATAGGCTGATGTATAAACTAAAGGCTATACTGCAGCAATATATGCTATTTTGGTTTTCTTTTGACAAGAACTGTTGGATAATGTTTAGATCTATTGTAAATAATATGGAAGTTGAACGAAAATTCTTGTTAGTGAGACAAAAAATACTCCATTATCCGAAACAAAAGTACTCATTTATAATACAGAGATTGTATTGTTTATAGGATTCCGAAGGAGTAATGCCTTGTAAACCGGTCTAGTTTAATTACAACAAATTATTTTATAAAGGAGTGCATGTCTACTTTAATATAAAATGTTTCCATCAATCTTAAGAAAAGGGAGCAGCACATGGAGGTTAGGATAATATCCTTTTGCCTCGTTTTGGGAGTTAATAGTACCAATGCTGGTGTTTGGCATGTCTGTGCGTTTGAGGCTTTATGCTGTGAATGTGAATCTCAGCTTTGTGGACAAATACCAGCCTGGATTTTGTCACCTTCCACACACACGCTTGTACCTCCCTCCCATGAGCTTCTTTAATTTCCTCTCAAAGAAAACCCAGATAAGTTTAACAGATTTACAAAACTTTTTCTTCGTGACAATACATTAAATATCACTGTAATATAAATATTAGACCACTGAATGCTAATTAATACTATTATCCCGCTCCAATGCTTTCATCTACCTTGAGCCCTTGATGTTGACATATATTTTGAGTACTGCATCTTGCATGGGTTCCACAAATGGATCGATCGATCTACTTGTGTGTCGGGTGACTTTTTGAAAGAGATGGGCGTTTGTTTTTATGTGCTCAAACAGCTTTAAGTGAGAAAATTAGCTGTTAAACCACTTGTTTTACATATTCTATTACCCAAATGGTTTATGCATGTGCGCTATATATCAGTAGAACCAATTATATCTCTTCACTAAATTGATATCATACTTTAATAATGTTGGTAAACACACAGCCCATATATAAAATGGGGGGAATTTCTTGGTATCATTTGGATTCTGTTATCTTTAAAAGTAATAAAGCCTCCAAAATATTGCTTGACGTTGCATGGCTTTTCTAGGAGAACTTGTGGTGCCCATGGGCGGCTACTCCATGAAATAATTTGGTCTGGGCCTTTACTAAATGAGAAACTAATTCCTTCAACCACTATCCTTGACTTGTTTTGATTAAAGATGGCTCCATTATTATCAAATTCCATAGAAGAAATTGCATGTTGTTTGTACACTCTATAGAATGGTCGTCATCACAATAATCAATTAGTTATCAGTGAGCACAGAGCTGCTACCAGCATAATACTAGTAGGTTCCCAGCGGCCGGCCCCACGTAATTAACAATATATTAATCTTAACACAAAATATCTAATAAACAGCTTCGACGTGTATTATTAACTGCACAAAGAAAGTTGCACTCCCAGATAGCTTAGCTTAATATACATATCACCATTTTCAAAACATTAAAGCGTCTCTCTTTCTTTGACCTAATCCACAACAAAATTATCCCCACGTACTGCAACCCCCAATTAACGGGGCTGCCAATGGCATTTATTTTGAACGGTGGAGCACGTACACCACAAACCACCACCACAACCACCATTTTTTTTACCCAGCTGTTGCCGACACTTGTATTATTTACTTGAAAAATATAATTTGCAACTTTCTACAATCTCATTTGATTTTCAGTCAGCATTCATTCGGACTTTAAACTCAGAATATCTTATTTAAGCGACTGAAGACTCTTCCATTAAAACCAATTAGTGTTGGTTAATTCCCTGTTTCCTTTGTCCCCACAATTATTATCTTCAAAACAAACTAAAGGCTTGAGCCTTGAGGCCTAGGCCTCTGCCCTCTGAAGAAAACAAAGAACAAAGCAGAAAAGGGCAATTATTTCTTTGTTAATTATAAATATACACTGACAAACCCATCGCTAGGGGCTAACCAATCATTGGTTAATATGGAATACCTGCCGTGTGGGGGAATCAAAACCTTCCATCTTATTTGAAAGGCTTGCTCTGCCTTTTCCTTCATTTCAAGTGATCCCACTTGATCTGCTCATTGCTGTAAAAAAGCAAACTCTCTCTCTCTCTCTCACATATTCTCTGTTTACGCAACATGCATACGACACAAATGACTTTAAAGCCATCCCAATTACACTTTAGCTACCTTCATTGTCATCTTTTATTCTCGCTTTAGCATTCGAATTTCATTCTGCATCGGATGTTGGGGATTAAGAGCTCATCATGGAGTATTGTGTTAGATAAGCACGAGCAGCCCCACATTTTTTATAATTATTTCACAACTTGACCAGCTCGCTAATCAACATAAATAAACCCGTAAATATAAAATTACCAGAGAACAGCCTATCTCATGATTTCTTTCCATAACTCAAGCGTAACTATCTCTCATTAACATGTGATTATATCCTCTATATTTTAGATTCTAATCCGGCTTGCAGTAATTTTTCCTTCTAACTTTACTCTCACTTATCTCAAGACCCCAGCAATCTCAAGTTCCCAACAACACATGGACACATGTTCAATGGCCAGTATCTATCACTCTCTCTTATATTATTTCACTCCATTAATTCTGAAATAGCTCGTATAGGTTTGATGTAGACCATCCAAGTCAATGTGCCTCCAATAATAATAGACATCAAAATATGTCAGATGTTAAGTTCAATAAATTTCTGTGTCAAAAACGTTCACTCTGAACTTGAATGCAGCCAGAGATCGATCGACCTTACAAAATAAAAGATCTGCTTCAAGACATTATTTCTTCCCTGATATACAGACTTCAGGGAAACATACGAGGATAGCAACCCAAAATTAAAAGAGGAAATAAAAAAAGAAAAGGAGGGATTCATTATTTAGTTCTGTAACAAGATCACGTTCGTCACCACCAGTGACACTGAGATACTGGTACCCCACCATGTTCTTTAATGCCACCGACTCTTGGAGTAACTCTGCAACTAAACATCTAAAACAGATGGCCATCGATGTCTCTTGGTTCTTTGTCTCTTTCATCATGCCACTTATCTATTTCTATTTACAGACGATAATTATACGCACAACCAATGACTTTGATCATAAAGTTGTGTGCTTTACCCAATTTACTATTCTCATCGGCATCACGTTTTCTTTTTTTTAAAACAGTTTACCCTTGTGTGGCAGCAGGTATGTAATTGGTGAAATAATTTAAACCATGGACATGGAAGTACAGTTCATATAATTGTGATAACATTGAATTCCAAGGAGCAGGTAAGTCAAGCATACATTTTTTTTAATTTACTCTTTATAGCTCTGAATTTATATTCATTTACCCGTTAAGAGATATGGTTGAACTACTCATCCTTTCATGTTGGTCGCCAACGTTTATAAAACTTTAGAATGTAGTTGATGGGGATATGTATGTATGTATGTATGTATGTATGTATGTATGTATGTATGTATGTATGTATGTATGTATGTATGTATGTATGTATGTATGTATGTATGTATGTATGTATGTATGTATGTATGTATGTATGCATGCATGCATGCATGCATGCATGCATGCATGCCTGCCTACAATATCAGATAATATTATATTACAACTAGTCGAGCAATTCAGATCTTGTACAACAGGGTTTTAGGTGGTGAAGTCAGGGGACAAAATTCTCAATTACCCTTAAGCCTTGTTATTGTAGCTCTTTCCTAATTGATAAAAATGGTGACACTTCCCTTTTAAAACACCTTAGCTTCAACTGTTTTGAGAAGCATAATCAGTATAAATTTTACGTGTATCAGTAGGAGCCTGGTTTGACAGAGTTCATTTACAAGATCATCTGCAGAACTTGCTTGAGAACTGCGAAGAAAGTGGGGCACAGAGTTGTTACTGACTACGGTGGAATAACCCGCGGAAGACAGACAAAGTGGAAGTCATATTTCATTCTGCATTTAATTGGATGCCACTAATATTTTTTTAAAAACACTAAAGGCTGAAGAGACTAGAACAGAAAGTGAAACAAAATTATGATGAATTTTTAAACTATCTCAAACCATCCACCTAATTTAGAGTAATTTGTCCGGATAACTCCTCCATCACACCTCTCCCACATCATTGTTGCAAAAGCTGGGATTTAAGTTTGTGGCTGACAGAAAGAAGGCCAAACTATTATAGAAGAGTGATTAACGTGCAATGCGGCAACTGGGAACCCTTTAGTTTAAGACTCGCCATTCGTAGAAGGACATGCCTATAACTAATCATTTTTTTTATTTAGAGTACTTGCACCTTATTATTGCATGACAAAGCATGAAAAAGGAGACTCGGGTATTGTATCATTGCACATGTTAGCTAGCTGCCTGGACCACCCCTATCATTTTATTTTACCAAGTAGCTTGTAACTCAATCTATACACACTAGTATAAATGGGCTTCCACTGTTGCAGAATCAACCACACAATTCTTTCAATAAATTCCTCAAGGTTCCTACTTCTATATATATGATTACTCTGGCAACAATTGTGTGCGCCAAGAAAACAGGAATGGGGAGCCAGAATCACTTAAGAGTCTTGTTCCTTTGCTTTATTGCTTTGATTGGATCAAGTCAGGCTCAGTTGCAGCAAGGCTTCTATGCCAAGAGCTGCCCAAAAGCTGAGAAGATCATTCAAGACTTTGTTACTCAGCATATCCGAAATGCTCCTTCTTTGGCTGCTGCTCTCATCAGAATGCACTTCCATGATTGCTTTGTCAGGGTATGGTGTTTTTTCCCCTCTTTCTCATCAGTTTGTTTTTGGTTTTCATAATCTGTAATTGATTAGTTCTTTTGATGAGCTGAATAAGTGAGAACTTTTGGCATTTCAGGGCTGTGACGCATCAGTGCTTCTGAACTCAACAACAAACCAAGCAGAGAGGGACGCTCCTCCAAATCTCACCGTTCGAGGATTTGGCTTCATTGACAGAATCAAGAGCCTCGTGGAAGCTGAATGCCCTGGTGTAGTCTCTTGTGCTGATATTATCACTTTGGCTAGCAGAGACTCCATTGTTGCCACAGTAATAAGAATCCACTCTTGATTCTGCTTCATCCTTGTCATCAAAGTTTACAACTTTTTCATAACACACAACGACCCATTTGATTGCAGGGCGGTCCCTTCTGGAATGTTCCAACAGGTAGAAGAGATGGAACTGTATCTAACCTGGTGGAAGCCAGAAACCAAATTCCTGCTCCATCTAGCAACTTCAGCACACTCCAGAGACTCTTTGGCAACCAGGGACTTGATCTGAAAGACTTAGTCCTCCTCTCAGGTACATTTAACCAAACAGGTTATAGGCATCAGTGATTCAGGCAGCTAACAAAGTTCAAAATTTTCAGGTGCTCACACAATTGGTGTCTCTCATTGCTCATCATTTTCCAACCGATTGTTTAACTTCACCGGTAAATTAGATCAAGACCCAAGTCTAGACAGTGAATATGCAACAAACCTCAAGACCTTCAAGTGCAAGAGCATCAATGACAACACCACAATTGTTGAGATGGACCCTGGAAGTCGCAAGACATTTGACCTTAGCTACTACAGAAATGTGCTCAAGAGAAGAGGGTTGTTCGAATCTGACGCTGCTCTGCTGACCAACTCTGCGACCAAATCCACCATCACTCAGCTGCTCGAGGGATCAGTTGAGAACTTCTTTGCTGAATTTGCCAAGTCCATGGAGAAAATGGGACGAATCAATGTTAAGACTGGAACACAAGGAGAGATCAGGAAGCAATGTGCAGTCGTGAATAGCTAATGCCCATCCAAGTGCACTCTGTTTTATATTTTTTGTAACTTTATTTTTGGATCTGTTTTTTTAATTCATGTGGTGACTTTGGTGTCTTCATAAGGTATGCCGTGGCGTGGGCATCCTTATTTATGTGCGTTGCTGGAATAATTAGGATCACCAGTAGTTTTCCAGTTTGAAGGGAGATTATGTTCTTGTTCTGGCAAATAAACACCCCAGAGTTGATTGTGATCCTTGTTCTTGGTGTTTGTAAGATGAGTTTTTCTTGAGTATTTGAAGCTTATGTTTATATTCATTTTCACAAGTAGTGTCTCTGCTCTCTATTTTTTTCTTTTTGAATAAAAAACGGATTCCATATCTTAAAACAGCATTACAACCACCCTACAATAAAGCACCAAGGATTAATCTATCATCATACATCCACAACCTTCTCGTGGATGTAAGCAGGAGGATGATCATATAAACAAAAATTAACAGACAGTCTATGAGTCATTTTAGTCAAATGATCAACTGAAGTATTGTTTTCTCTAGGAACATGTAATGAACACTTTTCAGTTCCTAGCATCTTTAACAACATTTCGAAATGGATAGTAGTATCAGATCTTCTGGTAAGGAGGTTGTGCAATCTGTTGAGACTTTCACTTTCCTATATTCATTGTTCCAACATATATGCTCTCTGTTTCACCATACATTTACTTGTCCGCATCGGGTGCTTAAGGCAAGAGTCACACTACTGCAGAAAAGGTCAAATATTACATGTGCGTGTTTAGAAATAACTTCTTCCTATCGGTGCACACAAGCTAAGATAAAACTATCTTAAATCTATAAAAACTATCTCGAAATCCATAAAAACCATTTTGAAATCCATAAATTTTTTTTAGATTTTATAAATTCTTTTTTGAATTCGTAACTATCTCGAAATCCATAAAAACCATTTTGAAATCCATAAATTCTTTTTAGATTTTATAAATTCTTTTTTGAATCCGTAACTATCTCGAAATCCATAAAAACCATTTTGAAATCCATAAATTCTTCTTAGATTTTATAAATTCTTTTTTGAATCCGTAAACTCATTTCTCCTAACGGATTCTCAAACACAATAACTCAAAAAAACCCCGTTTAACAATTTGCTTATCAAAGTGGACGTCCTCTTCAATTGGCCCATGGAGAAGCCTATGGTAGTTATTTCAAAGATACCATCTTTCCACAACGTTGCCTTTATTAAGAATAAAATTTAGAATCATCGGAAAAATTTAACAATGTGCTTGCAAAGGTTGATTCATACATTACAATGAAAATCCCTATAAAATTACGAAGGAATGTAATCATAGAAAATCTCACAATAAATTAGTAATATGCAATGATAAGTTTTGATGTAGAAAATAATAATATATTTACTAATTCATTATTGAAATTTTTTTAGTTATTATATTCCCTTTTTTATATATGTCGGTGATTTCCCTCACTTTATAAAGGAGCCTATCAGAGCCATTTCAAGGAATCATCTTTTCTAAACGTCACTCTGACTTTCAGCCGTTTTACTCTACGTGTGTGTGTGTTTGAGAATTCGTTCGGAGAGTAATTTTATGTAAGCCAATGTAAGTATGTGAGAGGAGTTTTTTCTCGATTTGTGTGCGATGTGATTTGGGAATGGTTCCCAAACAGGCCTTTTATATCCAGTTGAGTCAATCACTGGGCTGAAAACCATAACTCAAGTTGGGCCAATTTGGGCTCTAGGTTGGTGTTGAACCCAAGTCGGTAGCCCAGACCAACTTGAACTTAACGCTTTCATCTCGGCCTACTCACGATACCCGGCCTAGCTTATGCAAAGCCCTAATATTCATTTCTTAAACCCTAATTTTGCACCTTACCGTTTGCTGCCCTTGTATATATGTTGCTCGAGCAAGTCCGCTTTTGCTCATTCCTCACCATTTGTTTACGCTCCGCCTTTGCATTCTGCGCGCTGAGATCGTGAGTCTCTCCAAGGTGTGGTTGTTTGGTTTCTCTCTTATTGTTTCTTGTGTGTGCGGGGATGAGACAATTTATTGGACTAGAGTTTCTGATCTGGGTGTCGTACTCAGAAATTGATTAACAAACCCTTGGCTGTCTGAGCACACTTTTAATGAAGTTTTCGTTTCCTTTACTTGACTTTGTCTATATTCTCCTCTCTGGATATAACTTATTTCTTAATTTTCTGTTCAATTGGTTAAGAAAATTGGCTCGTGATGATACTTCAATTATCTTAGCGGATTTCAGTGAGATATCTATCAATGATCTGATTGTTACACACACTGAAGCCTATTTTCTGGTTAATTATCCATTAATTTAATGTACTGGATTAGCTTTTGTCTAGGGCGTTAGTCTCTTTTCTGAAAGTGCGTCTTATTTATTAATCTCTGGGTGCAATGATGAGATGAAACACTGAACGTGTTTAGGGCAGTGGTTGTGACCGTTCGGATTCGCCGTGAGCCCATTTCTTAACGACTTCTCCTTCCACTGAGCACTCGTATGTTAGATTAGTGTTTTTGCACTGAAATTTAGTTTGGAATGGTTTCACCGGACAATTCGTTATGCGTCCATTACCAATTCCTACAGGATACACCGTTCCTCTTGGTTTAATGGCTCGGACGCGATATTTATTTTGTGGTTATCCTGATCGGTGGTTTCTCTACCATACCATTTGATCCTGGAAACGCCACAAACATTCTAGTCTGCTGGTTTTACATGAACATTAATTAAAAATACTTCCATCAAATCGAGCAACGGTGTGCACGATCGGTTGGTCCATTAATCGATGCAATGGGTCCGACGGATGTCGTATCATGGCAAAATGCCATTGTAATTGAAGCAGAGGAGTTAGGTTGTAGGAGCTTCGAAGAAGAAACTGCATGACTATGGTTTTAATTGAAGAATGCATCAAGTTACCTAGCAATAGTGCTCGCGAGTATAGCTATAGATGCTGGGCTTGGAGTTTTTTTAAATAGCTTAGAGAAGCCGGAATGCTCGGAAAGTGATGCTCTATTCAGAATAACGACCAGTAAAGGATCAGTACATGATTACATGAATGATTACATTTAACGATTATTTCTAATTATACATAAAATGGGAGATCAAAATTGTAATTTCACCATACATATTAAACAATTAGAATTATACAATCTATGAAATCCCTAAGATCCATAAAAACCTAATAAATCTTGGAAGTTATATAAAAAATTTGGTACAATTCATTCCATTTCATGAAATCAGGTTCTTTCGGCAAAATTTAAAATTCTGAGGAACCAATTTAAAATAATTGTAATTTTTTTCGTCTACCTTTCAGTAAACAATTGACTGAGAGAAAAATGAGATAATCATGATTTTGATTGAACGCAAATTAAGGGGCACGAGTTTTTGATACCCCTGGTGACTTATATGATATCAATACAATTGTAAATTTGATTGAACTCAATTTAAGAGGTTTGAGAACTTAATTCAGCACTAGTATGACCACCAGCAGCGATATAAAAAAGAATTCAGCCCATATCGAAGAGGGCAGTTTTGACTTCTGCAGTAGTGATGTCAGCATTGAAAGTGTTAAACCAGTACTGTGAAATGGGGGGAACATACCTCTGTGGCAATAGCTCGTTGGGGTGACTGGAGGATTAGAGTAGAGGGATTTATAAAAGTCCCTCGCCATAATCTGCAGCGCATGCTCATCTGTCACCCAAGCCCCGGAGCTTTGCTGTAGTGCTCTGATCTTATTGTGGCATTTCCTTAGCTTAGCCTTCGTGTGATAATAGGAAGTATTGCGATCACCTAGATTAATCCAATCACTCCTTGACTTTTGCATCCATGTCAATTCCTCTTGCCAGCAAATATCCTCATATTCCTGCTTAAGGTCATCCTCCAGCTGAAAAA
>JANTPZ010092572.1:0-10730 GCA_025593235.1 Vachellia pachyceras
TCTTCTTAATTTCAAGTGGATGAAAGGAAGAAAGGAGGTAATTACCATGACTGTTTGGTAAATATGATGTAAATATGTTATATGAGTTTTATCTCGACTTGCATAAACGTGTTTTTCCAACACTGAGGGAATGTTTGAATTAGCTGTTGAAAAGTTATTTTACACAATTCGAGATAAGTATGTATGAGGAGTTTTATCTCGATCTGTGTGAAAGTACTTCTACAAGTGATTATAGAATCTTAACAAACACCCCGTAACACAAATAGTGACTCTGAATCATTCATGAGTTGATGGAATTTATGTAGATTGCTTAACCAAAACTATATATAGATATAGTAAGAAAAAGTTTAATCTAATCAAACAACTATCTATATATTTTTGTGTTATGGTTAAAGTGTTTGTATGTTTTTGTCTTTCTTTAAGTGGAATGGGCCTCATCACACTTGAGTTCATCTTGTAATCCATAGAGGTCCAATCTGTGCATCATTTTCTTTACTATAATCAATTGCCTTCTAGCTGGTTAGATTGTCGGAGCTTCAAATATGATTGCTTTCAACGTAGTGATTGTATTTTAGTCCAAAAATAATTAATTGTCTTTTTTTAAGAAAGCAAAATTATTCATATATTGAAGTGCATATGTAACGTGCGGGTTTATGAATCCGAAAAACCAATTGGGAAGACAAATTTTGAATTTCCATTATAAGGAGCAAAGTCCTTTTGCATATGTGCCATTAATCTCATTACTGGTTACTACTAATAATATAAAGGCGCTACAGTCTTGTATGGTTAGTACTAATACAAAAAAAGCTACTGGCAAAGTCTTGTATTTCCAATTGAATGAAATATTTGTGCTAGAATCTGAATACAACAAAATATTTGGAGTCTTCCAGGCTCATATCCCATATTGATTCATTTCTAAATGGTGAATATAATTAGCCTTACTAGGACCTGTTCTTATATAGGTCAGGGTAGATTCATTTCCTGTCCTTTGAATCATAACGATGGCATTCATGGTGGAGTTACTACTCATTATGCTGATGAAGAGGAGGAGGGAATAGGAGAAAGTAAGGCTAAATAGAATAGACTGCACTTCACTGTATATATCATGGGGCACTTCCATCTCCAGATCAGAGAAAGGGAAAAGGCTGAAGCAGATGGATGAAACAAAAGGAGGTAGTGGGAGAAATTACGCAACACTGGTCATCTGAGATTCTTGAAATTCTATTGTTAGTTACCCCAAAATAATTCCAGGACAGAGCGTTGTATTTTAGTATTTTTACTACTGAAGGAACAGAATCTGGTGTAGTCATGAGATTGAAATTGAAGATGTCGAATAGTTCCCATGACATGACAGAAACTTTTGAGAAGACACATTCAGTACATCCAATCCAAAATCGGGTTGTCATCTGGTCCATTTTCCGGACCGGGTTTGCTCATGGGCAAGACTGGCTCGGTTTGGGCATGCGCTTTGCAGGGTTATGTTTGGGCATGCGCTTTGCAGGGTTGTGTTTAAGATTTATGAAGACACTGAGAGAAAACAAACACCCTAGATTAAACACTTCAAAACTAGGAATATAAAATGGCCATCAATATGCTCCATGCACCACTAGGTCTAGTACAATATTCCTCTTATAGTGCTATATTCAACATATTCAATCTGCCATTGTTGATCATCTGGAGTAAATCATGACCTTATGATAGATAAAAACCTCAAAAATCTAACAAGAGTACAGATACAAGAATCACCAAAAGATAAGCGTCAACAACTCACTCACTTTCTTCGAAAGCTACAAGAAGCCAATGAACAGTTGAACACACACCCCGCAAACTCTCACTCTGACCTAGCCGCAAACCTCTCAACCTTTTTGTCATTCAAATTGATCCCAACCATGGCTTCGCCTAACCCACAGCTAACTTCAACCAAAATCTCTGGATCACTGTAATGGGTCACAGCTTGTACAATAGCCCTGGCCCGTTTTGCGGGGTCACCACTCTTGAACACACCAGACCCTACGAAAACCCCATCGCACCCTAATTGCATCATCAAGGCTGCGTCAGCCGGAGTTGCAACTCCACCGGCGGCGAAGTGAACAACTGGGAGCCGACCCAATTGTTTCGTCTGCATCACTAAATCATAGGGAGCTCCAATCTTCTTTGAGAAAGTGAAGACTTCATCATCATCCATGGTCCGTAAAGACCGGATGTCACCCATCACCGATCTCACATGCCTCACCGCCTCAATGATATTGCCGGTCCCTGCTTCCCCTTTGGTCCGAATCATCGCCGCACCTTCGCCAATTCGCCGGAGAGCTTCCCCGAGATTGCGACACCCGCAGACGAAAGGAATGCGGAAGTTGTGCTTGTTGATGTGGTTCTCGTCGTCGGCGAGGGTGAGGACCTCGCTCTCGTCCACGTAATCGATGCCAATCGCTTCGAGGATTTGAGCTTCCACAAAGTGTCCAATACGGGCCTTGGCCATCACAGGAATCGTCACCGCCTGCTTGATTTCCTTTATGAGTTGCGGGTCGCTCATGCGAGCAACGCCGCCTTGAGCACGGATATCGGCGGGAACACGCTCCAGGGCCATGACGGCGCAAGCCCCGGCCTCCTCGGCGATGCGGGCCTGCTCAGCGTTTACAACGTCCATGATAACGCCGCCACGAAGCATCTGAGCAAGACCCACCTTGACAGAGAAAGGAGTTTTCTTGGTCTCTGTAATGGCACCATTCCCGGCATTGCCGTACACCGTAACCACCCCAGATCCTTCCATTTGCAGAGGAAGCAAGGAAAGGTGAAAAGGGGCTGGAGGCTAAAAAAAGATGCACCGACAGAGAAAGAAGAAGAAGAAGCTTTGGGAATGAAATAGAGTTTGAGGAGTGAAATGGCTTAAGTAGTGAGATGAATGGCTTCGATGACAGGGAAATACTGCGCGGCTCTGCGCCCCCACGATTCAAGAGGAACCGGTTTGGGTGCTTCTCTATGCGGGAAGCCCCACATTATTAATAATTAATATAATTATAATAATTAATATAATTATATAATATATTTATATATTTAATATTTTAAATTTATTCTATTTTATTTATTTTTTATGGATATGGACATCAGAATCTGGTGTTGGAGTTAGATCTTTTATTTCAGCAAGGCATGCAGAATCATTTTTTATCTTCTGCTTCTAGACAGAATGATAACATTCCATGGAAAAACACGTTTGTTGATGTGTCTGCTGACTCTCATACTGGAGCTTACCCTGCAACATAAATTGACAGCATGTTAATTCCATTTGATCAGATGGTTATCCATGGCGAGTAAATTTCACAGTTTCAGAGGAAGCGGAAGGTATTTGAAGATGCTATTGCTGTATGATTAATCACTATATAATTGTATCTCAAGTATTTTTTAATATCTGCTTGCAGAACGGAGATGCTAGAATTTTTTTAATTATTATAAAAATATTTAAAAAATCAATAATTCATAAATAAAAAATAAATAAAATAGAATAAATTTAAAATATTAAATATATAAATATATTTTAAATATATTAATTATTAATAATATATATGGGGGATGGGAACGGGTGCTTCTCGCAAATGGATTCCATTCAAGAGCATTATTAGGGCCACTTGTTGCTTTTGGAGATAAGTATATTTGGTACGTTTGGAAATACGGTAGAGAAGTATTTTTATGTAAGGTAAATATGTGAATGAAATTATCTCGTTTTGTAAAAAAAATACTGTTGAACGTATTTTTAAGGTTTCTTAACGTGATGTCAAACAACACCATTATAATGCTCTGCGGCCCCAAGATTCAAGAGCATTATAAATTTTTCTATATTTCAATTGCAAATTCCGATTTTAGTTCTCTAACATAGAAACTCTGTTTACTATGATTGTTAATTATATATGTAATGAATATGTGGTGCGAGGTATGGAAAAAAAACTAGCATTTTGGCCTAATTCCAGAACCAGAAACACTGCAATCCCCATCCTTCATGGGCAATTTGAGCAAAATAAGATAGGAAAAAAATATATCTACTAAATAATTTAAGGAGATTTAAGTTAATGTTTCAAAAAAAAAATTATCTTTGAATGTTAAGGTATATGGGGGATCTATATATTTTACTTGAATTTAAATATTGAAGATATATATATATATATATTGTTTGTATATTTATTGGCACAGTTGCTGGAAGAACTACACATATTTAGTATTTAGGAGTTTCATTAATTCGAATATTTTAATTTGAAACATCTTTGGATTTTAAGTCGGTTTGAGTCAAAGCCTTATAATTTTTTATTTGAAACACACTCGTAAACGCTTATTAGTGCTGAGCGAGATTGGGGATGGATGCAGTGCAATGGTCCCTCACCTGCATTTTTTCTAATTTAATAACCTGCAATTTGTTTTTGATCATACCGAGATCTAGATTCAATGATTCATGGCCTAATTAATTATATTCAGAGTTCGATGCCATTTTTACTTCTAAGAGTTTTCATAGAGTATCATTAGTCACCCAATTTTTTTTTTGGAATGCAGTCATTCTTCAAATTTTAAGTACGATCAATGTTGCCGGCCCACCATTAGTTTTAACTGTTGGCTGCTTGTGTCAGCTAACGATCAAATTAAAAATCAACTAACTGTTGGTGAAATTATTACATTTTTAACTCTGGGAGTTTGGTTCAGTGGTAGGGGCTGATCCAAGTTTAACCAAGGTCAGGGGTTCGAATCCTGCCTTGGGCATGCAGCAGCTTCCCAGGGCCAGCTGTCCCTCCCATCGAGGAGCCCGCACAAATCAGCGAGGGGATTAGTCACTGCTGCCGGCAGTGGATACCCTGGGTAATACCCTTACCTAAAAAAAATTATTACATTTTTGTATATCTTGAGTAACATCAATCCTATTTAAAAATTTTTAAGGCGACATTGTATCAAAAAACTTTCAGATGCCCGTTGATATTTTGTGAAAACTTCTAAAATAAAAATGAATATTCATTTTGAAATCAGTCAATATACATCGGATCAGTACCTCTGAGAACTTGAGATTTTTGTTGTTTTTAGGTTCTTTTTGACAACATAAAAGTTTAGCTCAGATAGGCGAGTTAGATCCCAATAGATCATTAAGTTAAAAGAATGCATATAGACTCAGCACGATCCCTATATTATTGAATGCGGCGTAATTTTTTTTTTTTTTGAGTAAAGAAGGAAGATTTTATTCAAAAGAGAATAAATACAGGGAAAAACAAAGGAGAAGACAAGATCTAAACAACACAAAGCAAACGATTACACCAGGGGATTAAAACTAAGGAATTCTTCAGCCTTCTTGGTGTAATCAGCAAAGGCAAGAGCTTCGTTAACAAGTCGATGGGGCTGCATATCCTTGCCACCGAACAAATAATGATTCCTAGCATTCCACAACTTCTAACACATAATACCAAAGAAGATGCACCAGTCAGGATTGTTATCCACCATGCTAAGATTATCCGAGAGCCAGGCATCAAAAGGGCAGCGAAAGAACAGATTAACCTTTGGCGCAGGGAGAACAAGTTTCCAACAATCAACTGCATGATTACAATGCCTTAACACATGGTTAATATCTTCAGTAACATGACCGCATCACGATATGAACACCTTATGATATAATTGCTTGTTGCTCTTATCTCGTCGATCGTGAGTTGATTTTTTTAACATATGAAAGAAGATAAATATATTATTTTAAAATATTTATACTCATCATTCTTTTTTGAACTAACTTATTTGACTTATAAATTGATATATATTTTAATAATAAATATAAATAAATATTTTAAGTAATTTATTTATGTTTCTTAATTATATTTCATAATGTGTCATATAACAATGTATTAAATAATATTACATCCGGTTCTTAATATAAAAGTCATTTAACTTTTTTGAGGACATTAAAAGGGTTAAATAAACTATTTAATATAACATATATTTTAAAATACTTATCTATATCATGAAATTATATATATGTATATATAGGTCAGAAAAATTAGTTTAAAAAATAAATATATAAATGAATAAGCTTCCATTATTTTTTAAAAAATAATAGTCAATAAAATCGTATAGAGAAGATAATAGCCGGCCGTATACCTCACATTTTGTGTCATTTATTTTTGTTATAAAATATATTAGAAAACGACGTGGGAATATCACGCGTTGCAATATCTAAATTAAATACTAAGAAAACTAGCACTATCTTGTCAGTCCCACCTCCATTTCTTTAAATAAAATTATATAACACGGAATAGTTTTAAAGAATCACGAAATTACCATAAATTTTCAGAAATAACTGTTAAGGTTGTTAATAAAGGTCTTAAGTAAGGTTGTTAATGCTAATCTCAACAACTACTTCAGAAATTTTATGATAATTTTATTAATCTTTATAGGTTTGTTTGAATAGTCCGTTGGGAGAACGATAACAGATTTCGAGGTAAATATGTGAGATGAATTTTATCTCGGTAAACGTAGGAATGACTTTTGGGGAGGCTATAACCCTATAACCATTTTGTGGTTAATTCTGTTATTTGGGATCTCTGAGTAATTTTCTCATTTCTTTATCCATGTTTACCGACCATGACGCCTCCTCTCCTTTCCTCTTTACTCCTAATGTCCCTATTCCATCAATTGGCCGCCGCCCCACCATCCACTAATAATTAAACAGTTCAAGTTACTTTTTTTTAAATATAATTTATGATTTTAAAAATAAATATTGAAGTGGGGTTCTATCATGGTTTACGTTAATTTACCTTTAAATGGGTTTATTGTTTTAACGGTAAATTAGCATACAAATGTCAATGGATCTCCCAACACATTCAAAATCCTAATTTCATTTAAAATTTAAAGTGTTAAGTGCATAAAAAATAATATTACAGTTTTGAAAGCATTATAAATAAAATGGTAGATATAATCGAAAAATAATACTACATTCTATTCTTAATATAAGAGTCGGTAAAATTTTATTAAAAAAATTAAGAAAATTAAATATACTACTTAAAAGTATTTATATATAATTAGATTACATATCAGTTTATAAGTAAAAAAATAAATTAGAGAAAAATAATAAACATAAAAACTTTTAGATATTATATACAACTTCCTTAGTATTTAAAAAATGATAAATATGATGGTCATTTAATTTTTTTTAAGAAGATTAAGAGAGATAAATAAATTATTTAATTAATTTGTAGTAAAAACTATATAAGTTAAAATGAAATTGAGCTGAGTCTTACACCGTGGGCAGAAGGCGGTGTAATCTATTGGCCTAAATGATTGGAGAGGAGAGGGACGGAGGCAGCAGCCATATAGAAGCGCCGCCGCCGCCGCCGATGGAAGATTGAGGGATGCTTATGAGCAGAGGTTTGACAGAGATTGCGAGTTGAAATGATGACGAGGCGTGAAACAAGTATCCACGTGTCATAATTTAATTAGAAACACAAAAGTACATTTTCTTTTCCTTTTTTCTTCTTCTTTCTTTCCGCCCCCAATCGCTACTTGCTAAGCCAGTGGGTTCAATTACCGGTAGGTCCACAACTTCCAACATGCCCAGCACTCCTATGTTAATTATTGATTTATTAATGGCTTGTTTGGAACCATAGAATTGGGGTAAGCGAATATGAAAATGGAAATTATTAGCTTGTTTGGTACCATAGAATTGACTTTCATGTGGAAGTCAATTCAATCAAAATGCATGAAAATCAATTCCATGAGATAAGGTGTGGAATTGGACAAAAATGTATGGAGTTATGTTTGTAAGGGCTTTTAGGTCCATGAAAAGAATTAAAAAAATATTTTTGAAATTTTGAAGGGGTTTTAGGTCTTTTCATATAAAAATCATGTCTCATTTCAATGACATACCAAGCATACTTTTAAACTGTATTTCCATATTCATTTCTATTTCCAGTTCCATATTTATATCCATCAAAATGAATTCTGCGTACCAAACGAGGCATAAAGGATAGTTTGATCATCTTTGTCAAACTTTAATTTTATCCTAAAATTTAGATTTTATCTAAATACTCAATTTTTTTTTTAAATTTAGGTTTTGCAATACAAAATTTAGGTTTAAAAATTAAGTTTTAAAAATTATATTTTCTTATCAAATCACACCTTCCCTCCTAATAAATTTTCTCTTTACTACCTGCTTTTTATCTTGAACTCCATAAAAGCTTTCTCCCAACACCTATTCTCTAAAATCTAAATTTTACCACCAACTTCATAAAAATTATTTTCTACCAGACCTCCTAACAAACCTTAAATAATGAAGAGCAAACCTGAAGTAGCAGAACCAAATCCAAAATCCCGTTTCCTCGAAATTCCTCGACGAGATGAACAACGTTTTGTAGAACTGTTCTACACTAATTGAACAAACCTTGCTGGGGTATTTCATTTTTGTTATGCTGAACATGTTAATCGATCGTGTGTGTGTGGGGTAAGTTAAATTTTGCAATTTCAAAGTTTCAATTTTATTTTTTACTGAAGCAGGTTTCTACTGGATTGCAACAAAGCTACGGTGACTAAATCACAATACAATTTTATATCCGTTTAAAATTTACCATTTTTAACATAATTTACAGTTTACAATGTAAGTATGTGAAGAGGATTTTATGTGAACTTGCAGGGACACTACTTTTCCAACGCTAACGCAAATAGCGCCCTTCAAAATCACCAATTTAACACAAGCCCCCCCCCCCATCCACTCTTTTTTTAAGAAAGTTATCTACAAGCACTGATCTAGATAATTAACTCTAATTAAACTTGACATGATTTTATATACAAAAATTTTTATACTCTGCATGGTTTCATACATAAAAAATATTGCTATTTTTTTTGGTCAAAATAAAAAAAAATATTGCTATTTGAATTCATAAATTATTGGATAATTAGTCTCCTAACACATGTTCATGAGCAATCTTTCTTTTTTCTTTTTTAAAAAAACTTATTCTTTATTGGAGCAAACAATCTCCAATCTTCTGCTTGAATCTGGCTTGCAATTCGAAGCAAGTCCCACGTTTAAAAGCCTAGCAAGTGTTTTATCGTTTAGAACCGGATGACAATGAACCTCTGCCAATAAAATCATGTCATAGAAATAATCGAGGAATACACACACGCGCGCGTATAGATAGATTTGTGTGTGTTTGGGAACTCTGGTGAGAGAAAGGAGTTTATAGATTCTGATGTATTTTATGGATTTCAAGATGGTTTTATAGATTCCGAGATGGTTTTTACATATTTCGAGATGATTTTATCTTGATTTACGTGTACCGTTGAGAAACGGTATTTCCGAACAAGCACATGGGTTGGGTTTTAAAGCATGTTAGGGTAAAACATATCTTCAAACACAAAAATAACTTGCAGAAATATTTACAAATCACCCTCCTACATAATCTTCAAATTGGCT
Source organism: Vachellia pachyceras (assembly GCA_025593235.1). Taxonomy (NCBI): domain Eukaryota; kingdom Viridiplantae; phylum Streptophyta; class Magnoliopsida; order Fabales; family Fabaceae; genus Vachellia; species Vachellia pachyceras. The sequence continues at coordinate 9,419 of JANTPZ010092572.1, forward strand.
GCGGGATCAGTACTCACGATCTTACTGATTGTGAGCAAATTCATTGTCAACTTGTGATATCAAGGTTAAAGATCCTAGAAACAATACTTATAAATTGAAATTTTTTGCCTAAGCCTAATTATTTAAAGTGAGAGCAAAAGAGCTCTAAGATGTAGCCTAACCCCATTATTCTCTGTAACGGAACTCACACTATTTTTACATATACATATATAACGTTGTATGATATTTAACGATCATGAAAATTTTCACGAATACTTTTCCATCTCCGAAAGTTATTCGATGCTGAAGACAACTTTAGGAAAACATTAGTGATAATTTTGTACCTTAACTTTTTTTTGTTTTAAAAAAAAACACTTTCATATAAATTCTCATGCGATTGAAATACAGTTAAGGAGACAAGGAGAGAAGCAATGGATGCCTCTTGGTTGCCGTTTCTTGTTAAGCTACCAGACATGTACATTCATAACATATGAACTACCAATCAGTTGACAAACCTGTACAACTCATCCATGAAACAATACAAACAAATATAAAAAGAAAAGAACCAAATTTCACAGTTATGTGGAGGCAGGAGCTAACAGCTTTATCCTTTTCGTAACTAAGGCCAGTCTAAAAAAAAAACAAGACAAGACATATCATAGATTCATCATCTCCCCTGTTTTTATTACGTTCGTTAACATATCTAGAAAACCACCTTAACCTCCTCCGATCACAATCAGACGTTAGAACCCCCTCCAATAAAAAAAAAACAACAATACGCCACGTATCTAGGTCCGGTGTCCAAACCTGCTCTTGACCGTTGCACCAGACCAAGATTTTAAATTCGTTCCTGCCTCTCTAGTCTCTGCCCCACCACCCCAATTCATCTTCTCCCCCTCTTCGGCCAAAGCCTCCGTCTCTATAGAACTCTCTTCCCCTCTCTCTCGCACTCGCTAATCTCCCAAGATTGCAGCGATGGTCTCGAGGAAGAAGAGAACGCCAGTGAAATTCATTAAGGATACCCGCAATGGCCGCCGCCGGAGTCAAAAATCTCCCATCAAACATGTAGTTGCCGCCTCCTCCGTGTTGGCCTCCATCCGACGTCGCCTCTCAAAGTTTTTCTCCAGATTCGGCCGTACCGGCACTCCCAATAGTCACAAGGGATACAAAAAATTGAAGAAAATGCATTCCGAAGAGCAACATTGCCAAGAATCCTTGAATGACATTCGCAGGGCCCTTATCTTCAGCAATCCCCTTCCGCCCCTGATCTCCGCTGATAAGAGAACCATCTTTCTTGATCTGGACGAGACCCTGATCCACTCCAAGACGGACC
>JANTPZ010092573.1:0-15393 GCA_025593235.1 Vachellia pachyceras
AAATTTATAATCAATTTCAACTCTTTCAGTTAAATCCTATATTAAAAACCAGACAGAATGTTAGTTTAGGATACAAGGCAACAAAAGATATTAATTGAAAGTCACCTTTCAAATTAAACCCCTAATTTTTATGAATGCTATAATTAGTTTCATGAGTGACCAATGTGCATGAAAACAAATTAGTTCATAAAAAACTTTAAACAAGAAATTGAGATGAGGCAAAACTGCACATTCAAGATTTGCAAATCCAATTAATATAACAAAACAACCTATGTGTAACATATCACAAAACTCACTACTATGTTAACACATCTAGTGTGCAGAAATTTTTTTTTGGTTTTCCGCTCGGTTTTCGGAGCTTCGCCCCGACTAATCCGGACCCGACCCGTGTCGCGCACTTGGAAATGGTGGGAGAGTCTCCCAACGGTGGCTACTGCATACACAAGGACTCGAATTCAAGACCTTATTTAAACTGGAACAAGTTGCTTACCATTTGATCCAACCAACTGTTGGTATCTAGTGTGGAGAATTGATCATTTGTGACGAAGCCATAATGGTCACATGTTATTGTGTAGAAGTTGTTGGTAGGACTTTAAAAAATACAATGAAGTACAATATAATCGTCCATTTAGGGTGAATGTTTTGTAACGAGAGGAAACTTTAGATAAATATTGCATGTGATTCCGAAAGGTAGTCATGTAGATATTGTCAACTTGATCATAAATTCTTCTCCTTTAAATGGTTATTGCAAGTTATTTCAATTCACAGGGGCATTTGATTATCTCTAACTTTAACGTCAAAAATTTTTAGATTGGTTTTTAGACATTAAAGTTAAAAGGATTAAAATTTTTGTATTTAGATAAGAAACCAACCAATATGATATACGGAGAAATATTTTAAAACATGCAGTTAAATTAATAAACCGTTAAACATAATAAAATTACACGTCTCCGTGCATCGCACAAGAAATGTATCTAGTCCGTCGGGAGAAATGAGTTTACAGATTTTAAAGTATTTTATGGATTTCAAGATGATTTTATGAATTTTGAGATGGTTTTAATGAATTCGAAATGATTTTTATAGATTTCGTGATGGTTTTATATTGAAATGTGTGTATCGTTTGGAAAACGGTGTTCCCAAATAAGCACATAATATTTCAATATTTAAATTCAACCACGAGATTAACATTTTCAATGTTACATAACGTTTTTGATCAAAAAAAAAAATGTTACATAACGTAGTATAGGGACTCACTTGTAATAATTTAAACTTAATGGGGTATAATCGAATTAAATGATTTAAATTTTTCTTTACTTTTAATCTCCTTCCCGATTCGGTCGCATGTGTCGCTCTTCTCCGTTCTCGGTGGTTGTGATCCAGCCGTGGAGATCTCTGTCGCTTCCCTCTTTTTTTTGCACACTTCTTCAACAGAAGAGAGTAGTAGGAAAAGAAAATCGATTCCATATCCCGAGTCTCTTCTCTTATAAACTCATTCACCAAGTAATGTTGATCTCTTAGGCATTTTCTTTATCGCTGAAACTCTCAAAACTCTTTAGCTTGGCATTCCTATTTCCACCGCTACCACGGCTTCGGTCCCAAAAGCGTGTGCCACCGGAATTTCTCCCTATCTCGTGCTATTCCCTCTTCTTCGCGTTTCTAGCGTGAGCAATTGAGATATGTTGAGCAGATAGATTGACAAGAAGAAAGGCTCTAACGGAGCCCGGCGGAGGGGTTGACTGGGAAATATATTCGAATTGATAGTCGGATGCGATCTTCTATATGCTGATTCCTTATTTCAAAGTCCCTCGTGCTGGTTAGAGGAGTGCCTGCCTGGCAATTGGGTTCTTTGTGGTTGGAAGGAGGCTGTTTGGTTTAATCGAATACTTGTTATCTTTTGAATAACGTGAGTGTGGATCTGCATCCTAACTTTGTCTTCTTCTTGCTTCAAATTATATATTGGCTCTTCTCTTCCTCTGATGCTTCTCTGGAATCGGTCATTGGCTCTTGTACGATGGCATGATCTGAGATTTATTGTGATATGATTTTTCATGTGCACTGAATTTATGTTAATGCAATATATACTTACCAATGGGCATGATTTCTGGCTGTAAAATGGAGGTTGAAAATTTATTCATACGCGATTTTTGATGAATTCTGATGACCATGAATAAGTTTTTTTTTGGGTATTGTCTTTTGTCCATGTGCCATTATTCTTGCTATGTGTGAATTGTGATTACCGGTGCGTGGATAAGAAGATTTTCATACCTTCTGTTGCTGTTATTTGACTGAGATCGTGGTGGCTGCCATTGTTCGTTCCAAAATATGAATAATTTTACTAGGTTAGGTTTCCCATTCTCCTTTCTATTTCAGAGTATAATGATATGGAAGCCATGAAGCTCGGTTGATATGTCTGTTGTTGTTGTTGGTTAAGGCAGTCCACATAATCTATTAATATGTTTACACAATCGTAACCCTTGATAGTCATAAACTAACAACTCTTCCTATGAGAGAGGTTGCTCTGTCCATCTTGTTTGATTTGCATCTTGTTCAGGATTTGATTGCGGTAGTTAACTAAGTATTTGGTGGCTTTGCTATAGCAGATATTTGTGGCTTGGTTGTTTAGATGGCAAGGGTAAGAGACAGAACGGAGGATTTCAAAGATGCTGTGAGACAGAGTGCTCGCTCTTTGGGGTATGATGAGGTTAGTTTATTCCCTTGATTCTTTTATTCTGAATTCCCATAAATTCTGTTGCTAATAAATAATAATTTAAGTTAACTTTGTCTACTGAGGTCAGGTAAATTTTTTATTCAAACAAATTGTTTGTCATGAATCTTGAAATGGTGCATTGTAATTGATTATTGTTGCTGGATCATTGTCCTCTGGTGCTGTGTTCATTTGGTCTATTATGCAAGGGCAGCAAGGCCAGTCAATTTTAATGGTGTCACCATCCTTTTCTTTTTCCCATAATTATTCATATAACTTTTTTATAATATAATGAGTTTAGGATGCTCTAGTATCAACACATCACACACACTAACACATACGGATTGGATCTACTGCTTACCTTTTTGAGGTTTTTTTGGGGTATGAGGGGTTTTTCAAAGGTAATCTTTGTTACATCACTGCCTTATCTCATATACTTTGATTATTTTGTCAGGCCAAATTGGCATCAGTCATGGCTTCCTTTATTATTCACAAACCTCGGCAAAGGTCACCATTTACCAAAGCTGCATTGAAGACGGTAGACTCCACACTGCTGAGACACCCCCCAAAAAAAGGAAAAACAAAAACAAGAAAAAAAATCTTTTTTGAAAATGTATTCATTACATGATTAGCACTGCTGCAATTTGGTCGCAAAGACTATGCGCTCTATCACTATTGTCTTATTCACTAGGAAAAGAAAGCAATGCTATATTTACTATTTAAATCAATTATTTTTTATATTTCACTTTAATATCTTTTTTGCCCTTTTCTTTTTGTTTATCAGCTTGAGAGCATTGGAGAATTGGACCAGTTCTTGTTGAAGCACAGAAAGGATTATACAGATCTGCACCGCACAACTGAACAGGAGAGAGATAGCATAGAACATGAAGTAAGCTATTTGATTCAACCTGAGAAATTATTGGATGTATAGCTGTATATACATTAACACTTAGAAAATACAAACTGGGATTAGTTTTCTTGCTTTGACTAATACCATTATTAGATCAAGCTTGTTTATCAATTTGCTTCCATTCGGTCTGGATTCTCTATTACTCAGTAATATCTCTCTAATTTGAGAGTTTCAACTCATTTTTGCAAGTGATATTAGTTTCTCATGTTGTTGAATGCATTGGACTATCTTAAATAACAGTTACAAAATTACAGTGCCCTTGGTTGGTATAGAAAATTAGTTAAGCATCTTTGAAAATATATTGTTTAGATTTTTAACGTGATTATTTTATTTGTCCAGGTCAGTGCTTTTATCAAAACTTGCCAGCAGCAGATTGATGTTCTCAAAAACAGTATTAATGATGAAGAGGTGAACTCAAAAGGTTGGCTTGGCATTGCAGCTGCAAAGTCTAATGCTGACACGATAGCCCACAAACATGGGGTGGTATGGACTTTTCTTTATTTTTGCCTTTATTCAACTATTAGTTGATTCTGCTGTTGTATGTTTAAATTATGTGCGTTAGAGAAGGAGAAGAGCTCCTCGGTCCTTGCCATTAGTGCAAGTTGGTTAAACGGTTTTGACTATTGATATCCTTGTCTGTACTTCTAGCATTCCCATTCTACACAGTCAAAGTTTAGTATTCTATTGAATTCTTTCCTGCTAAAATGTTGCATCGGCAGAATTGTTTAATTAATTTTTTCTTTCCTACTTTCTTGAATTTAGGTTCTAATTCTGAGTGAGAGACTCCATTCTGTAACTGCTCAGTTTGATCAGCTCAGAGCTGTACGCTTCCAGGATGCTATTAATAGAGCTATACCACGAAGAAAACTTAACCGTATGTCCAAAAAGGATTCAGCAGAAGCTTCAAACTCAGGCAGTATGGAGCTCAGAGAACCTGAAGAATCACACAATGAACCTCTAAGAGTCCAACAGCAACTCTTGGATGATGAAACACGTGCCCTTCAGGTTATCAGAATTTCTTTCTTATGAGTTTGTATTGAACTTCATCTTTCATTTACACACAGCCACTGGCACAATAGAGAAAGAGAAAGTAGGGAGATGTAGATAAATCCACTGGCAAAATTTCCTTCACAAGATGGAAAATTATAACTTGCTTGGCCATCATAAAAATAAATCTAAGGTTTCCTCCTATAAGTTCTCCCATATTTCCTATCACACTTGTCTTGCGATTGTTTGAGATTCTCATCAGAAATCCTTTGCTTGGTTTCTTTTCTTGCAGGTGGAATTGACTAGTCTTCTAGATGCAGTTCAAGAGACTGAAACAAAGATGGTGGAAATGTCTGCACTAAACCACTTATTATCGACCCATGTTTTGCAACAAGCTCAGCAGATTGAGCTCCTATACGAGCAGGTTAGATGTCACATTGCTCACCCCTGTTTTCTTTTTATCATTCGACTGTTTAGGTATCTGTGCAGTTATGTTTCTCCACTGTCATGGATCATTGCCAGTTGTTTGCCATAGTTGCCTCCTATTCCTATATCTCATATATCTCTAGCTTCAATTTTCTGTCTATTCGGCTTTCATAAGCAAAGGTTTTTATATTTGATAGTTGAAACAATCCAGGCCACTTGAAGAAGTGCAAGAACCTCGTTGCTCTTGTGAATGGTGGAAAGACTGAGGCTTGAATGTGTTACTTGTTTAACTTTGTGCTTAGCATATATCTGGGAGATTTTGATAGTTCAGCCTATTCTTGAAATGAGTATTAATCAACTTCACTGCATATGGGTGTCTAGCTCAGGAACGCCGCGTTTAAGATATAGGTAGTACTTTACTGTGAATACATCTCCCTTAATCGAGAAAGAGAATATTATCACTGTAAGTGCATCCTGTGAAGAAGTTTGCAATACAAATAGATTACAGTCTCATAAGGCTTGTAAATTTCTATTGCGCACAATTTCAACTCTGGGCATTCTTTAATCTTATGTAAGCTTCAAATTTTACCCGTTGGTAGTATCCTAAACTCCAAGTTCATTTTCAAGCTCAGATATTTAAGGCTCATTTGGAAGTCCGGTGAAGAATAGCTTTTACGGAGTTCAAGGTAAAATTTAGGTTTTGGAGAATGGATGTTGGGAGAATAGCTTTTACGGATTCCAAGACAAAACCTAGGTTTTGAGAAGGTGATTGTGTTTGGGATGAGAATAGCTTTTACAGAGTTCGAGACAAAAAATAAGCAGGAAAAAGGAAAGAGAAAAAAAGAAAAAAGAGGAATGAGAAAATTTATTATGAGAGAGAGTGCGATTTGATAAGAAAATAGCTTTTTTAAAACCTAGTTTTGGTCTAGATTTTTAACAAAATGTGAGTACTCAGATAAAATCTAAGTTTTAGAGTAAAATTTAGGTGTTTAGTAGAGGAGCCAAACAAGCTATTAATCGTACAATTTTAGAACCGTCATGCCATTTAAAATGGCACCAGAGTAGGCCGTAGTTTAAAATTCAAGTATCTGTCCTTGATGTTTCCGCTAGATTTAGTTTGGTCAAATGCAGTTTAGTAACTGTTTGCGTATTGGTTCTTCACAGTTATTTCATAGCTGTATGAGATGTGTTAATAGTTCTTATTTCGCATCCTGACAGGCTATTGAAGCTACCAAGAATGTGGAGCTTGGTAATAAAGAACTATCCCAAGCCATTCAGCGGAATAGCAGCAGCAGGACGTTTCTTTTGTTGTTTCTTTTTGTACTCACTTTTTCTGTCCTCTTTCTTGATTGGTACAGCTAAGCGAAACACATTACATTTTTCGTAGTAATGTTATTATCACCGCACTCTGTTGCTTTAGTTCCCCAATCAGTTGAATATCCCAGTGTTATTTATCCTCTGGGAAGATATGCTTGTCCAGATTTGATGTATACAAGAGTTAGAAGAAATGTAAATGCATTGAAAGCCATCTGAGGAGAAATTTGTCTAGGTGGAAGAAACTTGAAGATGCCTTGCTAGAGTTCACTCACTCATATTTGCGTTCACTCTTTTTTGGCCCACTTGTAATTTGAGTTGGCTGAGATTTGGATGAATATCGGCATATCATATATTATTCATTAAGCCTGATATCCGTGGTTTAGCTACCATTCATGTGATTTGAGTTGGCTGAGATTTGAATGGATAGTATTCATTAAGCCTCATTTTTTTGGCGTTCTTGAGTCATAATAATATGGTTTTTTTATTTGAAATATATATGGAGTCTTATTGTTGGTAAATGGATTTTTTTTGGTAAATGTCACTACTCGAACCACGTTCAATCAGTTGAAGTTAGAAGAATCAAAGGCATGCTTGCCGGGCTTGTTTGGAACACCGTTTTCAAAAGTTAAACGCACGTTCAACAGTGTTTTTCCGCAAAACGAAATAATTTTATTCACATATTTACCTCGACTTGTGTAAAAGTACATTTCTACCGTGTTCTTAAACAGGCACATCATCGTTCATCAAAGGTAAATAGCATATATAATTCCTGTCAAGTCATAAAATTATAATTGTTAATATTATAAGAAAATTGAAAATTATTCGGATATTTTTGGTACTCTTTTTTCAATATTTACTATAGAATCTGGAGAGGTTTGGCTAGTGTGAATTAAGCTAAAGTAATTTTTTTTTTGCTCAACAGGTGTCAGTTTTATTAATAATCATCAAAACATCATATTATAAACACCAATAGCCAAAGGGAAAAAACCAGAAAAAAAAGGGGAGAATCACCTTAGAGTCCCATGAAAGAGAAGATATTTTATGGCTCCGTTTAGCAAAGTTTAACTCTCACCCAAAAGCACGTTTAACAGTGTTTTTTTGTAAAACGAGATAATCTCCTTCATATATTTACCTCGACTTGGATAAAAGTACTTATCTACCGCGTTCTCAAACGGAGCCTATAATTAATAAGTCCTGTGACACACTCAAAAAATTATGAAGTCCCAAGGGACCTAAAAGCAAGAGACTGTTATAATAGAATCACTGAATTACCCTAATGATTTAAAAGAAAAACTGAGGTGAAGTTAGAACTAACCTAAAAGCCAGAGCTCCCGCTCTCAGCTCTCTGCCCTCTGCTTCACCATCGTACCTCTGCTGATCATTCATGACGCGTCTAGATTTTTTCTATTTGTTGATAATTGAACGCCTTTCTCCTCATAGTCATTTAAGAAGGTAAGCCCTACAATTTTGGTTTTCTTGAAAAGTTCTTGTTTCACATATTCTGATACAGTCCCTATTTACTTATTAAACTAGTTTGAGAAATTCTCTGTTCGTTGTTGCAAGCATCAGTAACTTACTTCTTTGAAATAAGCTTGACTACGTTTTCAATTATATTGCTTACTTTCTTATTGACGGTGAGAATCTGGGATCATTGTGGGAAGATTTGGGAAAAGAGATGGAAGGAGAACATAAACAGGAATGACCAAAAGAGGAGCTCAAACCATCCAACAAGCAGGCAACAAGGAAATCAAGAGGAAGAGATAGATTTAGATAGGAATATCATTCTTTGTATGGTGATTGTCCATCAGTGAAGTTATAGCTATGTTATTGATTCATGTTTGTCACCTTTTGGCACATCAAGCCTTTGTTATGGTATGTTACATTAATAATAAAAATTGACAGGCTAAAGTGCTTGCATTTACAATTTAACTTGTCAATATTGACAAGTGTGGGTGCTATAATTGACAGCTCGCTTGGTATCAGAATATTATATTAGTTGGGAAATTGACAAGTTAAAATGCTTGCATTTACAATTTGTCTTGCTAGCATTGACAAGTGAGAGTGCCATAATTGACAACTCGCTTTACTGCTTGAAATAAAAAACAGGGAACTGATAAGTTTTTTTGAATAGCAAGGCAAGCATTAGTGCTTGAAATAAAAAACAGTCTCTAATCTTAGTTTACATACTAGGGCGTATAGCTCCCTAAATTCCCTGCTAAATCTTGATGCATTTGCAACAAGAAAAACTCAGGAGAATCTTCTAAAACAACCATATTCATACCAGCTCCATAAGCAGTCCATGCAAGGTAATCCGAACAGACCATAGCGTCTCTACGAGCGTTTGGGAATCCGTTGGGAGAGTGCTTTACACAAGCTGAGGTAAGTATGTAAAAAGAGTTTTGTCTCGACTGATGTGCAACGTGGTTTCAACATGACAAATAAACAAGCACTCTATAAATGTGAACAATCTCAAGATCCGAAGTTGATGTTAACAAGGATCTTATGTCTAGAATAACATTGCGTTGTGGGTGCGATTAGCCACAGTCAGTCATCAATAATTGGATAGCAGACAAGGAATCTGTGTGTAGGTGAACCTTCTCAAAGTTTAACAACTTACAAAACTGGATACCTACCTTAATAGCCAAAAGTTCCACCAAGGTGGGACAAGCAGACCTGAAATCTTGTTGAAAGCCTAAGATCCAAGCACCTTGCTCATCCCTCATAAACCCGCCTCCGGTTCCTCTACGATGCGTTGTAGCATAGCCATCTACGTCAACTCGGACAAACCCAACTGGAGGTAGTAACCACTTGCTTAAAAGCTCTGTTTGAAACTTGAAAGATCTTATGCTTAAAACATTCATTATCAATCACCTCACACAGTTGGAAAAAACATCGTTGCATGAGAACCCTTGGCGAGTCACTCCTTCCTTCAAACGCTTTATAGCGCCGGTTCTTCCAAATGATCTAGCAAGCTAGACCAATTACTCTCTGCCAATGCCATCTGGACAGCTCTGTTGACCCTGGTTCCTGCATCATGTTCCATGTTAGCCATTCCTACAAAGTACCACCAAAAAACCTATATGCATATAAAGGGTTAATTAAAGCTGACCACACATTTCTGGTATTCTCACAATCTTTCAACGCATGCAAAATAGATTCCTCACTATCACACTCATAGGGACACACATTTCGTTGAGATGACAACCGTTTTGCTCGCAGGGAATTCTTTGGGATCCTCTCATGAATCACTTGCCACATGAAAAATTTAGCTCATTCCGGTATATCTCAATGCCAGATTTTAGACCACTTAGCATTTGAAATTTGTCTTTGAGTGTTACAGGCCAATTGATATGATGTTCTCACACTAAAGTTAGCATCAGGGGCTGGCTTCCACCACCAAGTATCATTCATGGCTCCATGGGGTGGTTGGATTAACCGAATTTTTTCCAAAATCCAACTAGGCAAAAAAGCACCCCCATTTTTCCATATCCCAAGTACCAGAATTTGTGACAAATTGATCTACAGTCATTTGTTGATCAATCCAATGGATATTCCTGTCCATATAATCAAGTAGTGGGTTGTCAAGTGGTGCCCATATATCTTTCCAAGCTCTCGTACCTACTCTATTGAGGATTCTTCGCCTTAAATTTTTTTGAAAATATCTCCCAAACAGTAGTGATACCATGCCATACACCAGATTGGTTTTATCTTCTCCTTACCATCAGGTGATCCCTTGAACCGCAACCATATTTATTTCTAAAGCACTCAACCCAAAGTGCATTAGGTCGTGTAATCAAACCCCATCATAATTTCATTAAAAAAGCCACATTCTTGGTTCCAAATATATATCTTCCTTTTCATTAAAAACCCCATCAGGTGATCCCTTTCTTTTTGCAGGCTTTGATGTTATCCCAAGCAATCAAATATATCTTCCGCATATCAGCATCTTGGTTCCAAAAGAAGCTTCTGTTTAACTTTGCAATTTCTTTCAACACCCCTTTTGGAAGTAGGAGAGTTTGCATTTGATAGTATGGAAGAGATGAGAGGATTGATTTAATGAGTACCGTCTTCCCCACCATACTGAGGAATCTTCCCTTCCAACCAGCCAATTTCCTATAAACTTTTTGGATAGGAGGTGCAAAAGTTCTCTTTACAACCTTTTTCCCCACCATCAATTTCAATGCATTTTTTTGAACTGTTTAGTTCCTCACCAATCATCAAGGCTTCCTTGAGAGCAAAGCATTCAGTCTCAAATGCAGTGGCAACCACTACTTTCTTCCCCAAACCACCTTTAAATCCTTCTATATTATTCCTGCATACAATTCATATACCAGCGCTGCCATTTTGTTTTAAGAACTCACCATCAACATTGATTTTCAAAGTGCCTTCAGCAGGAGCTTTCCAATGTTTTCCTTCTTCCTCTCACTCCATCCAATTCCTCCTTAGCACTCCATACCTCTCTCACTAAGATGGAACCACAATTACTACCCTTTTAGCATCAACCTTGGTTTGATTGGAAACCCAATCACACCATCCTTTCCATATTCCCCAGTATATAGCTGCAATAAGTGCCCTTCCTCTATCAGCCAACCCTTTAAGTGAAACCTCCTCACACCACTTCTCGATACTAGTGATCTGGTATCTATTAATTCTCAGAGATAATTCACAACCAGACCAGCATCTCTTAGCCCAGGAGCATAAAAGTATCATGTACTCAATTGTTTCAGGTTCATCACCACATACTGGGCACAGATCACATTGGGCGCATTTGCTCTTATACAAAACAGCTTTTGTTGCCACTGCAACATTTAGCAATCTCCACAAAAAGTACTTGATTTTGGGTGCACATAAACTAAAGTAATTATGGATGAAAGAATAAGAGGATTGAATTTCTCTAAGTCATGTTAGTTATCAGATAATAGTTAGTGTGAATTATTTATGCTCCATGTTATTAAAAAATCCATAAAAAAAATCCTCCTTCCTTAATACTCACTCGTGAGTCATCTCATAATTTGAATCGTTGGTCATGAAAGTTCGAGTTTATTTCAATGGATACATCCCACATAGTCCCTTCATGATTTTTGATGTGGACGTGTTCTAAATTATTGTAAACCAGAAGCCAACATGTATATTTAACCCCAATTAAGTGCACGGACGGCTCTTAATTGTGACCTTATTATAATCAAGTAACATCCTAGATTGTATGATTAAGACTTAAATTAATGCTAATCCATGAGCTCATCACATAGTGACACGTGGAAAGATTATTGCCGCTATTATTGTCTCCCAGTCAGCATTTATCCCTCTACGACGACAACAATACGTTGTACCGCTCCCATTCTCTCTCCTCTCTCTATATATATATATATTAAATTTTTTCGTATCATTTTTCATTTTTATCTAATATTGATTATTGGTTGGTCTCACGACATAAAAAAAATGTGTTTTGAATAATAAATTGTACAGTATCATTTATGTATTTATTTTCTTTTAGTTATTTTAATCAATTTTTTATTTAAGATTATAATGAATTTTTAATCTACGCTATTCAATTGTTTATTATAGTTGCTTATAAAAAGTAAAATATTATATAGTATAATTGATTGAGTGAAGAACTAAAATCAAAAGGCAAGCGATTACTTGTGCGCTACCACCTTAATCTTTTGAACCATCCTTCCACGCTTTGCCTTTGACTTCTTTTGAATCACCTTAATCGAGCTTGTGTGATTTTGACTATTTGTCTTTGGCAAAGCTTATTGAACATGTATGATTTATAATGACCAAACAAGAGTAATAAAAAGTAAACTTAATGAAGTAGTAAAATTAGCAGTTAGTGTGTGTTTTAAATACTAAATACCAAATACCAAATTAAAAACCGAATAATACTATGACAATAAAAGTATGTTTTTTAATTTAATTGTAAAAGGAAATTAATTTATATTATTTTTTTGCCAATAACAAACTTTAAATTTTTTTTATATACCAGAGCTTGTCCAGACAAATCGGCCAATAAAATCGTTGTGGACAGAGATTACTCAGAGAGATTGGTCAAAATATATATTTATAAATTTGAGAAATAAATTCACTTGTTCGTTACACTTCGCGAGGAATCGAGGCTGAAAGCAACTACCACGGCAAATGGCAACTTCTCATTGTCCTCGCCGGTGCCGTCCTCAACCTAAACGACGATTTCATATTCCCTGTCGTTCTTATCCCATTCCCAAAGCTGATTCTCCCTCGCTCCCTCCCTCTTCCAAATGTCATTATTTTATTGATTTTCAAGCTTCGAAGCAGTCTACAAGCTATGCCATATATTCCCTCCCGAATTTCCTAATCCAAGTGAGGCACAATTGAGGTTGCTTTGCTATCTTCCTTACTTTTTGAGCCTTCTTTTAATTCTGTAGCTTGCTCCAGCGATGGCTGCGTCGGCGGCGACCTTGACTGGCCGCCGTCGAGTGATTTCGACGATTGGTGGTGGGAGGGCTATGGTTGATGTGGATTCCGGAGAGATGAGGGGAGAAAATGGCTGTGACAGTTCACGTGAGAAGCACGTGGGAGTCGCCGGAAGAAATGGCCCCCGGCCTCAGCTTTCTCGGCAATCGTCGTATAAAGAAAATATTGGTCACATAGCTGCCGAGACGTATTTAATTACTCGGCTTGCTTTCACGCTTCTTCAATGTTTGGGGTATTGATTTGATTTGATTGATTATTCGCTGCAAGTAGAATGTTTATGTTCGAAACTGTGGATTGTCTAAGTCTTGATTGTGTTCGCGATTTGGTAGTAGCATTGGATTGAGCTGGAAAAAGCATGTCTGAAGGCATAATTGGAAAAGAAGAAAATGATAGTTCTTTAGACGAACTTAAACTCCAGCAGATTTGGGTAAAACCAAAAAAAAAATTGCAGCAGTAACAGTTGAAAACTTAGTGGCAGTGCAAGAAGGTTCAGGTTGGTAGTAGAAATCGAGAGGGGAAAATGGTGTTTGTGACTGTTCGGCTTCCCATATGGAAATATTGGTGGCAAAAGCAGTAAGCGGAAACGGATGGTTATGAAGTTGATATGAGAAATTAGCATAAAAAACATTGGAATGTCTCGTATACGCCGCATAAATAATTATGTAAAATGTTGTGGGGAATTTTTCTTGTATTTTGAATTCAACGCAGCAGAAGAAAATCTGAGTTTTGCCCCGTTCTCGATGAGGATGAATTTAAAAAGCTACCGAATCATCACGCAATTTGTTGATATCAACATTTTTTTGAGGTTTAATGAGTTTTGAATCACTACCCTATGGTTTTATTTTATTTTATTATTTAAACTTTTGATTTTTCATCAATGTTGTTGTTTTACTTAGTGGACAATGATCTTCAGTATTTCACATTACTTCTCAGAATGATTTCTGCAATATGCTGGAGTTGAAATTTATTTTGACGTGCTAATTGCCTCAGCTCTTTCATAACAAAATTTCCATGGAATTACAATCTTTAAGACTCTTCGACATGGAGTTCAGTCATGTTGGTAACATGTGCTTCTCTAATTCACTATTGAATATTGATACTTTTATAGGGTTGGTTATCTCTGGATTACACAATTACTTGCCCTTGGATGCTATGCCATGCTTCTTATGCCTGGTTTTCTACAGGGTATGTATCTTGTTATTGCGCAGCTTTTATGTACTTTTTAAGTGTCAGTATCGATGGTTGTGTTATTCCTTTTCTTGTTTTCCTCTCGTTACCCTTTCTGTAGAGTATAATAGATTTGAAAGAAAATGAAAGACTAGGCTGTCTCATGAAATAAAAAGAATAGAGTGGAACCGTGTTCATTGCTTACACTAGATAAGCTGTATGATCTTCCTTCCGGTACCCAGGACTTATTGGCGGTGCCAAAATTTTCTTCATTTACTCAGTGGACTCAAATTCGACTGAAATTCACTCAAAAAAAAATAAAATCACACAAAGTTAGAAGTTGCCTCCCTGCAAAGCAGGGGAATAGATTATTATATGCCCACATAAGAGAAAACAGAAAATCACCAGTACATGCCTAGTAATTCAACAGTAACCATCTGTTTTCAGTTAACACACACACACACACACACATTGATGGTGTGACAAAGCTCATGCTATAGCTTGTTGATAAATGCTACGGCTCTTGGCATTATGCCATATGTTAAGCCGGCAAAATAAGTAGCTTGAGCACTGATATCTTAAGCATATAGGTCCTTTGGAAAGTCCTTAATCAGATGAGTTTAGTTTTGATCTAAACACATTATTTGGGGAAATTTCTCTATGCTATTTGTTGGCTGTTGGCTTTCTTGATATCTAGTTCTTTAATATTATATGTTGTGATCTCTAGTGCCATGGAAGGGGTTGAAATTCACTATGATTGAAAAATGTCTTTCATGTGGCTGTAGGTAGTCACACTGCATCAGTAGAATGTAACACTTATTTTCTTGACTATCTTTGCAGTTGGATATTATTACTATTTCTCAAAGCGGGTAAAACGAAGTGTTACTTATGGAAATATGCCGAGGAATAGGTAAGTTTAGTGAAAATATTGTGACTTTAAAACAAAATTTCGTTTATACAATGTGCTGTTAATCATTTTATTTATTGAATGCCTAATTCTACTTTCACATTGTACGCTTGCAGGATGGATCTGTATTTACCTACTAATATTCATGAGCCCAAACCAGTTCTGATATTTGTAACTGGAGGAGCATGGATTATTGGGTGAGTAACTTGAGATATCTGCATGATATTTTGCTTCAATTCGTTTGTCGGTTTACTTCACACTGTTAATTTTTACCCAGAAGTTGAGGTAGCTGGTGGAGCATGATCTACCATGCTTAAGCATTTCTGTCAAAGTAGCTTACTGCTGCCCAATTTATGGAAAATTTATACTCGAATCTGTGATACAGTGCAGTTTAATGTTCGGACAAAAAATTTGAAGTGTTGATTTTGTAAGATTTCCTCAATAATCTCTTGCATTTGATGTACCCTTAAGGGGTATATTTATACAATGAAATCATAATTACTAAAAACACAATCATATCAA
>JANTPZ010092574.1:0-16899 GCA_025593235.1 Vachellia pachyceras
ATGAAATAAAAGGAAAAAAAGTAGGACAGAGGAAAGAGAAGGAAGGAAAAAGTAGGAAAGAGGAAAGAGAAGGAAAGAAACAAGTAAGAAATAGGAAAGAGAAAAAAGAACGGAAAAAGTAGGAAAGATAAAACTTATATTTCAAACCGAGATTTTGTAACCAAAATAGCTTTTCAGAAATCTTTTTTTGCTTGGACAAAACCTAAATTTTAGGGTAAAATTTACGTTTTGAAACAAACCTAGGTTTCAGGAAGATGAGGCAAACAAGCCCTAAATCAATATAAGCACAGTTATTTAGGGGCAAAATTTCACAAGCCTCCAATCAATACAAATAAAAACTCCATTCCTTTTTATTTATAAGATGAAATTATTGGGTATGCCTTATTCATTTTTACGATATAGATTTAGGGGTTGTTTCAAAAGTTTTTTGATAAGCCCCTCATTTTACTTTTACTAAATTACAAAAATGAGTCATTTAATTTCTCATTTTTCAAGATAACATGGGTTCATTTGGGTGAGCATTTTATACCCAGAAAAACTCCTTTTGAAAGGTAAAAGGACGGTGGGAAAATTTAGACCTGTTTGGCACTCTGTTGCAATGATGTAAAATGCATTATGGCCCAAAAGCTCTTTAACATGAAGTTATATAATTTAGAAATTCAAGTGGAAGTAGTGGAGCATGAAAAAGTCTCTGCAGAAGAAGCAGATGAATTGAAGCGTAGTTGAAATTTTGGGGTTTGTTTGGATTAGTAGTTGAAATTACATTTCCAATATAATTTACGGTTTACGAGATAATTATGTCAGAGAAGTTTTATCTCAACCTACATAAATATGTTTTTATAAAGTTATAAGTTAAGCTTTTGTCTAAATAGTTGTGCTGGAAGTTAAGCTTCATATTGCAAGCAACCTCAATCTTTCATTATCATATTTTTAAAAAAATGAATGACCTTCGGCCAACATCTAATGGGTGAAAAATTTGAGAGATGGTGGGGGGATAATAAAATTCACAGTCCTAAAAAATGTCAAATTGGAAAAAAAAATTGTACAACAATTGCATAATTACGCCATCCCAATCCGTGGCTAATTTTTAATTTCAATCAATAATATCATAATAATCCTATCTCATAATCGTAGCATCATTGAAAAAGTCAAACAAAAAAATAAGTGAAATTGAAAGACAAAAGGAGTGCCTAAGAGAATTGAGGTAAAAAAAAATTGCCCACCATCTCAACATATTGAATCTAAAAACATAAATAAATGTTAAGAGAAGGTGTATTAAGAAATTAAAAAAAGAAAGAAAGGCCTACTTGTCCATTCTCATGGAAATTAAAAGATTTTATAAAATTTGAAGCTCGCATAATTTGAATGATCTGATCTGCCAGGAAAAGGAATATGCATATACACCCTTTATAATATAATATAAAGTATAGGGGTAATTATATACAAGTCCCAAAGAACAAAAAAATTACCGAAAAAAGTATGAAATTGAGTTGAAGTTCCATGAATCTAAGTTAATTATAAATGTGAAAATAACCTCATCAATACAGTAGTGTTATTAGAAAATTCCATCTCTAGCACGTTTGTTACTTTTAATTAATTTTAACTAACAATTTATTTTATATAATTTGACAGTTTTTAGTTACAGAGGAACGGGTAGAGGTAGAAGAGAGAATAAGAGGGAATGCAATAAATGTAATGATATTGGTACGGGTAATTAAACGGTGGTAAGATTGGAAGAAAATTGAGACACACTCTTATGTGATATTTGTTTCTGGTAAAAAGGAACTTACGGATATAAACATACGTTATATATATAGATTAAATTATACTTTTAGTCCTTTATGTTTGCGTCAGGGTTCATTTTAGTCCTTTAAATTTAAAAAGTGCACATTCGGTCCCTCAAACTTAACGCCGTTAGTTTCTCTTAACGAAAATTGCTGATTCATCAAATTTAATTGATGATTATGCAATAAAATGTTGATAAAGCATATTCACATTTTAATTTTAATTTAATAATATAATAAATTTGATATTTTAAATTGTGTAAAATAAAAAATACTTAAAATAATAGTATTAAGTTTGATGAGTCAGCAATTTCCGTTAAGAGAGACTAACGGCGTTAAGTTTAAATGACTGAAAGTGAACTTTTTAAACTTAAAGGATTAAAATGAAACCTAACGCAAACATAAATGATTAAAGTATAATTTAGCCTGTATGTATGTATGTATGTATGTATGTATGTATGTATGTATGTATGTATGTATGTATGTATTGCCTTTTGACCAAGTCCATGAATAAGATCCAAGCCGTTGCCGTTCAATGAATTTATTCCATTATTCAATGAATTTGCTTGTCTTCCTCACCAAACATTTTCATAAATTAAAGGGTTAATTAATCTACTGCTCCTTGCAGTTTCAACCGATTTTTAATTATATTTTTATAGTTTTTTCTTTTTATTAGGTCCTTATAGTTTCACATTTTTTTATTTGACTCCTATAATTTTATCCTTTTTACCATGTCCTCATGGTTTCATATAATTATAATTAGGTCATTCATAGTTTTATAAATTAATTTCATTTTTAAATTGATAATATATAATTAGATAGGATTATTAATGCAACATTTAAAAATTAATATTTAATTAGAATAATGAATTCTAATCTTAGAAAATTCTATTATTATGTGTCAAATTTAATAATTATAAAAATCAAAATTACAACATAAATAATATATGTTTATTTAAAAATTTTAAAAGAATATTAATATAAGCTTATGGAAGTAATTTATTATTTGTAGAATATTATTAGTTATAGAATAAAGAACAAAAAAACAATAAGGACCTAATTAAAAATCATGTAAAACTATAAGGACTTGATAAAAATAAAAAAACACTATTGAGATCTGATCAAGAATTGATTCAAACTAAAAGGATCCACAAGTTAATATTCCCTAAATTAAAATGCAATTCATTAACATCGTTCACATCCTATATAAGCGCCATCATTAATGGCAATATTTCTCAAGCCTCATTACTAATCAAAATCCTCATTGTTACCTTGAAAGGTCAAATTACAACATGTCCAACAGCAACACTATCCCTAGAGTGCTTCTCTCCGACAACCACAGAATGCCGGTCATGGGCCTAGGCACCGGCGACTTGCGATCTTCCGGTGAGGTTGTGAAGACGGCAGTCATAGAAGCTATCAAAGTTGGGTACAGGCACTTTGATACTGCTACACTTTATGGCACAGAACAGCCAATCGGGGAAGCCATAGAAGAAGCTCTCAAACTTGGCCTTGTTGGCTCAAGAGACGAACTGTTCATCACTTCCAAGCTATGGCTAACTGATGCCCATCCTAATCGAGTTCTTCCGGCTCTCCAAAGATCTCTTGGGTCAGCTCAAAACTGTTTGTTTCTTAGGTCTTCAAAAGTTGTGACTTACAAATAATTATCCATAATTCGAAATCCATACCTTGTGGGGTGTATATATGCAGGTTACTAAAACTGGAATATCTGGACCTGTACTTGATCCACATGCCCATCACTACAAAGCCAGAGAGCAACAGTTCATTCCCAACTAAAGAGAACATAGCACCATTAGATGTGAAGGGCGTGTGGGCAGCCATGGAAGAGTGCAAAAGACTTGGTCTCGCAAAATCAATTGGAGTCAGCAACTTCCCTGTGAGGACTCTAGAGAGTTTATTGTCAGTCGCTACGATTCCTCCTTGTGTGAATCAAGTAAGTCCATCAATCTTTAATTTGAAAGATTTTATCTAACTTTTAAGATAGAGGTAGAAATAACCCTAACAACCGCAAGCTGTTGGTTAAGGAAGTAAGTGGGGCCACTCCTGCAAGAAGGAGAACACAAATTTAAATATTAATAAATGCACTTGTTGATAGAGATGAAAACATTTGTGGTTTGAGTCTAGGAAAAGGAAACCCTCTCTCAAATAAAAAAAGATGCACCCTAAATGTGTCAAAGTCATATTTATAACCCTCGTTTTAGCCACCCACTGTCGCACGATTCTTTTTTATCACATTACTAGATATATGAACAACCGATTAATACATATCGAGTCTTTGTGACCAAGATGCATCTCCCAAGAGGTCTTTTTGAATATAAAATCGAATTTAAACTCAATTCGCCCATCTTGCAATTTGGCTAGTCCATCACTCAACCAAGTATTGGCTAACGCGTCCAAGTTATTTAATAATAAGGACTTTGTAACCATGTTGAGGAATTTTAGTCTTTCATTTTCTTGACAAAAAAAACATTTATTGGAAAATGGATTGCAATTTATGAGCTTGATATGCACAAAGATCGAAACTTATAAAATTTGTCTACTATAGGTGAGCTATGCCAAAAGGAGAGTTTGAAAGCCACTTGGTATCATTTATTTGATCGACAAATTACCGCTTGTGTTAACTTTCTTCTATTGTACCACACTGGTCGTTGACCATGGTCATCTAGCTATAAAGTAAAATTTTCTTAAATTTTTCAAGGTATCGAAATGTACAATACACAAGGTTATTGAGCCCGATCGACCGATTGAGGTAGTAGGTTAACATCAATGGGTCAACCCGTAGTCAACTCATGACCAAATTGGTGAAGAATAAAAATTCAAAAATAGTTTAAATTCTCAATTTCTCATCGTATAAAGCATCCAAATACCAAGTATCATTCAATATATTTTGAATAACTGGTAAAATAATCATATAATTAGTCAACATTTTTATAACTTCTTTAACATATTGATATCATAGTATCAATCTACCATCAATTGATATTATTGTCAGTAATATCTAAATATTCTTTCTGTC
Organism: Vachellia pachyceras; assembly: GCA_025593235.1. Taxonomy (NCBI): domain Eukaryota; kingdom Viridiplantae; phylum Streptophyta; class Magnoliopsida; order Fabales; family Fabaceae; genus Vachellia; species Vachellia pachyceras. The sequence continues at coordinate 4,822 of JANTPZ010092574.1, forward strand.
AGAAATTTCAAAATAGATAAATGATAACAAAATATTCTACCTACAATCCGGTAATAATTAAACTAATAGTCATTTACATGAACATTATCATTAAAAAATAAAAATGCAGGCATTGTCATTTTGAATGCTAATTTTTTTAAAATGAAACTTGACCAACCCCAGGTTGACTGAGTTGCGTTTGGTTTACCCTAGCTTTCCATGACTCTGAATCATACATATGCATCCGGATCAATTACATGGTCAGGTTCTGGGATAACCTACCCGACCTGTCAATAAGGGTTTGATAACCATGATAATACCTTTCTCTACTACTAGGCTTTATTTTTTTGCCTTTATTTTAATAAAGTAAAGGAAAATTGAGATTAGAGATCTACCAATGACAAACATCAGGGGAGTTAGATATGTTGGGCAAAAATCTGCAAATAATCTTTCATATATTGCATCTTTATTTTTACTAAACATATGTATCCTTCTATTAGAAATAAATATGTTCAAAGCACTATCCAACACTAAATGTGGGTACCCCCATTGGGATTCAAATCTTAATTTATCACTAAGGATATGGATCTTAGACCCAACTCCTGTCCCTTATTTTGCATATTTGTGCTTCAATATCTTTTCTGTCATGTTTTGCAATCCAAGTCCTTTTCCTCAAATATGTTTGTTAATAGGTCCTTAATCCCAATTTTCTTAAAAATAAGTGGTCAAGAGAAATTAAAGCGTTTTCCTCTATAATTTTATGATACAGGTAGAAATGAACGCAACATGTCAACAAAAGGAGCTAAGAGAATACTGCAAACAAAAGGGTGTACTTGTAACAGCATATTCTCCTCTCGGCTCTGTTGGTTCACCGTGGGGCAGCAATCGGATCCTGGACAATGAAATACTCATTGACATTGCTAAATCTCATGACATATCAGTAGCTCAGGTTCTAATTTTAATTCAAAATCCCTTTTAAATTTGGCAAGAGTTTACTTTGTTCATGATGCAAGGTACTACCGCTTAATTTAATTAATGTCTTGTATATAGTTGTTAGTAATGATGAACCGATTAATAATATATTTTGATTCTTTTTGGTGTAATATAGGTTGCTCTGAGGTGGTTGTATGAGCAAGGAGTGGGCTTTATTACGAGGAGTTACAACAAAGAGAGAATGAAACAGAACTTGGAGATATTTAATTGGTCACTTACAGAAAATGACTTGCAGAAGATCAATCAAATCAAACAAATCAGAGTAAAACAGGAGAACCCTATATTCGAGCACGTTGCTTGATCCTAATATCGTTCACATAATAACCACTTGGTTTTATTGGTTTTTTTCTTCCATATATGTGTTCCTCTTCAAATAAAGTGGTGATAAATTGCCTTATCAAATGGTGAACTATTGTTCTATACGTTGCGTATAGTGTTTGACATAAATGCTAAGCTTCAAATAAAGATGTTATTGTTATTGTATTTTTAAATATCTGTATTGTATAATATTATATTATATAATTTATTGTATGCTTTTGGGTATTTAATTCGGAAGCCTGCTTTACATATTCGCATGCTCCACAAGCAAGAATGTAAATCCTAGTTTAATAGCTTTTGGAAATCCGTTTAAAACTAGCTTTTACGGAGTTTAAGGTAAAATTTAGGTTTTAGAGAATAGATTTTAGGAAAATAGCTTTTACGAATTCTGAAGCAAAACCTAGGTTTTGAAAAGTTATTGTACTTGGAAAGTTATTAGCTTTTACAGAGTTCGAGGCGAAAAGTAAATATAAAGAGGAAAAAGAAAATTTATTATGATAGGAAATATGATTTGATAAAAAAATAACTTTTTCAAAATCTATTTTTCAAACCTAGATTTTATTAAAAATAGTAAAAGCTTAGTCACCAATGTAGTTTGGTTTAGCTGTAGGGGATGTATCCTCACAACATATCAAATTAAAGTTTAAATCCATGTTGGTGACGTGCTCACATTTAGTGTGTTAGTGCTTAAATAAAATTGACTTGAATATAAAGATACATGTAGTTAGCAAAAAAAAAAAAAAGCTCAGTTTAAGCCTCAGGTATCTACATGGCCTGTGACAATATATTTTCCCTTTATTTTTTTAATAAGAGAGATATACACTAATGGCTTGAGATTATATTGCAAAATCATGGTACGAAGCATGAATGGAACAACAATTGTTAGAAAATTATTAGTGTTTAGATATAATTTATTGTTTGCTATACCTCATTAATTTTGAGCGAGGCTTTGAGTATAACTATTAATGTGATTATTTTTTCTGAAATAAATTAAAATTTCTGTAGCTTTTAACCGAAGGCATTAATTCGTGAATACGTCTAAGGAGCTACGTACAATTCATTAATATATGTAATGCAGCGGGTGGTGACGTTTCACCAAACCCATCTATAATATTCAAAAGCATACCCATCAAATGAATAAAAAAGTAGAATACGGTTGGGATGTGGCAAAAAACAAGGGACTTTTCTTGTCTTCTTCATCAAACTTTAGTTTTGTTAAACTTATTATAAGCAATATAATTCATGATCCCACTCAATAAGGAGTCACATAACAAAAGATGGCCGACAGAAAAATCCCGGGAATGATGCACTCTAACAGCCACATTATGCCGGTGATCGGCCTAGGCACTGCCGCCATCGAACTTCCCGGTGAGGCCACAAAGACGGCAGTGATGGAGGCAATCAAGGTAGGTTACAGGCACTTTGATACTGCTTCAGCTTATGGCACAGAGCAAGCACTAGGGCAAGGCATAGAAGAAGCTCTTCAACTTGGCCTTATTGCTTCCAGAGACGAACTCTTCATCACTTCTAAGCTTTGGTGCGCCGATAATCATCCTCATCTTGTCCTTCCTGCTCTCCAAAAATCACTTGGGTTAGTCACTATTGTAACTTCATCAACTCAATTAGAGATAAGTCCGCCAGAAGCTTTTTCTACATTCACATGAACTCTAACTGAAAAAGCTTAAACAGCCAAAACCCCTTTAATTTTGATTTGTAGGCACACTTACGTGTGAGTATACTACCTTTAATCCTGATATAATATGTAGGTTTCTGTGAAAATAACTACAGATATATCATATTTGAGCGAACGTTTTAATTAAGATCGACACTGAGATTTGAAGTTGATACTTATGACTATATATTATGCAGATTACTAAAACTGGAATATCTGGACTTGTATCTGATCCACTTGCCCATCAGTATGAAACCTGAGAGTAAGAACATGCTCCCTTCTAAAGAGAACGTGGTGCCTTTAGACATAAAGGGCGTGTGGACGGCCATGGAAGAGTGCCAAAAACTTGGTCTCACAAAATCAATTGGAGTTAGTAATTTCTCAGTGGATAAACTTGAGACTTTATTTTCTGTTGCTACTATTCCTCCTTCTGTGAATCAGGTAAGCTGTAAATTTGGTGTGTTTCTGCTTCTTGGTTTCATATTCCTAATCTATTGACTTTGGCATATGGTTTACGTAACTAGTGATGATCAGCATCTGGACAAGTAATAAAATAATTTACGCATGATTCTTTAATTTGCTCTCTTAGTCTGCTCTATAAAATTATACAACCACCTCTTCTATATTAAATATTTCTACAATTTAGTATTTTTTATAAAATAATTTATGTATCATTCTCTGGCTTTAGGTATAAAATTTTGCAGCTACCTCTTCCACACACACACACATATTTCATAATTTAATACTACCGTCATAAATATGTTAGATCTAGATAATTTTTTTTCTTTTCCTCAAGATAAAAAATTCGCTATAGTCCTAGATAAGACCCCAATCCACTTTAGTTTCTAAATTTATAGTTTTTTTATCTAACATACCTCTATCAATTATACATAAGGGTTTTGCATCAAAGGGTAGTTAGAATACATATAATCAAAATGAAATTTTAGGATCAAAGGGAGTAGTTTTTAAAATAATTTAGGTATAATTCTTTTGCTTTGGTTCAAAAATATAAAACTACTTCTTTCTATTCGACCCAACATTAACCTTAACTAGTAGTCTCATCCTATAACATTTTCTAAAACCGCAAGAAATTTTATTTACATGTAGATCTAAAAACAATTACTATTTCAGTAGTATGTGATAGTATCTCGAACCTAATTGTCTTAAATAAGAGGATATATGTTTCTATTACTGGAGGAACTATGAAACACTAAATGTAAGCATATCTCAGAGACTAAAATCTCAATTCATTACATAATAAAAAGCTAGTTCATTCCGCAAAACTTAACCTTTGATAAAATCGTGAAACAATTGCTGTTTATTTTGGATATGGTGGTTTTCCAGAGTTGGGGAAACGGGGCTCATGGGCTCATTGAATAATCCAGCCTTGTCATGTCTCTCTCTTTTTTTAATATTTTTCCCCAAAGGTTGGGCTTTAGGGAATAAGCCCTTATGGATTTGAACCCATTGGGGCTCAGCCTTGAAGATCGCATGTTGGCCCTTTTTTCTTCTCGAAGCTCCCAAGGTGCTAGCATTAATTCCCAACTAGCTAGGCCCTGGTTATTGAAATGTTTATTCTTACGATACAGATAGAAATGAACCCTACATGGCAACAAAAGGAGCTAAGAGAATACTGCAAAACAAAGGGTATAGTTATAACAGCGTTCTCTCCTCTCGGGGCTCCACGCATGAGATGGGGCAACAATCGGGTCCTGGACAATGAAATTCTTAGTCACATTGCTGAATCTCATGGCAAATCGGTTGCTCAGGTTTTGATTAACTTCCTTTTATATTTTTCAATTGCTTGTTTTGCTTTGTTCATAAACTGATAATATATATATATATATATATATATCTTTAATGCAAATTATTTCAATTTGATGCAATATATATAGGTTTCTCTGAGATGGCTTTATGAGCAAGGAGTGACTTTTATTGCCAAGAGTTACAACAAAGAGAGAATGAAAGAGAACTTGGAGATATTTGATTGGTCACTTACTGAAGATGACCTGGACAAGATCACTCAAATCCGACAGATGAAAGCGGACAATGAGGGCCTTTTATTTGATAACCTTCCATGATACTTACATCGTTCATGAACAACAACCATCTTTGCACATCGCCTGTTTGTGTGTGTGTGTGGAACTTTATTATTTGAAGAAATAAAGTTGATTTTAATTTAACTTTATCAACCAAAAAAACAGAGAGAGAGAGAGAGATGTCAGTAAGCCCTATTTATAAGTGATAACAAAACAAATTTACATGAATTAGATGTATAATATAAAATGATAAGTTGCTTCATTGTCAAATATTGGTTTTACTTGAATACTTTTTTGTAGTCTTGATTTTAAGAAATTTTCTTTTTGAATTAAAAGGATGGACACTAATGATATAATATCACAAGTGGGATCAAATATGCAACCTCTTACGGTTCACACTATTGGTATTGCAGAACACAACAAAATATTAAAATTTCTCAACCCCTTCCTTAGATCTTTCAAACATTCGACCGTTTCATTTTCCATTCTTGTACGGTTTTAAGAAGCCAACAACTCTGATCAGCTTATTAGAACAACTTTCAACACAAATGGTGTGCTAGCAACTCAACGTCTGACTCTATGATCAACTCTCTAATCTCATTTTTCTTCTTGTTTTCTTATATGTTATTGGAAAAATCTAGCTACCTATTTATAATTAGTCAAAGCTATCTTTTTTTTTAATTTCAAAAATCAATCTTTATAAATTTGAAAATTCAAATCATATCAAATCAATTAACATTTAATTGCTTTTTATCGATAAAAAATTAAATAAAAGTGGTTTAATTAAATCCATCCAATATATCTAATTTAATCCATTCATTTAATCTGAATTAGGACAATAACGAGGTTAGAGTTTAATTTATCTCCATAAATTAAAACCAAGATATTATATCAAGATTTGATCTATCATTATAAATCAAACCCAATATTTAGTCTATCCTTATAAATCAAACCCAAGATTTAATCTGTCCTTATAAATTAAATCCAAGATATTATATTATTATCATATATGTGTGTACATGCAAAATATTTATACACGGATTTATATATGAAAAAATATATATCTATCATATATTATTCATTGAATCCAAACATACATTGAATTCAATGAATCTGGACATCTTAACTCGTGTTCAACTATTTTGTACGCGACTCTCTAGGCCCATATGAAGTTGGTAGTGCTCCAATAACTATACTAACCCACAAGTCGTAAGCAGCATTTAACAAGACATTATGATTACCTAATTCATATGAAGAATTATAAACTAATACAACATGTCATACAAACACATCACATCTCTTTTGTCACATGATATCTTGGTCAAGGATGAAGCATGAAGATTGTTATCTTATTCCTCATCATTGCTTTAGGCATTATGATTACCTAATTCATATGAAGAATTATAAACTAATACAACATGTCATACAAACACATCACATCTCTTTTGTCACATGATATCTTGGTCAAGGATGAAGCATGAAGATTGTTATCTTATTCCTCATCATTGCTTTAGGCATTATGATTACCTAATTCATATGAAGAATTATAAACTAATACAACATGTCATACAAACACATCACATCTCTTTTGTCACATGATATCTTGGTCAAGGATGAAGCATGAAGATTGTTATCTTATTCCTCATCATTGCTTTAGGCATTATGATTACCTAATTCATATGAAGAATTATAAACTAATACAACATGTCATACAAACACATCACATCTCTTTTGTCACATGATATCTTGGTCAAGGATGAAGCATGAAGATTGTTATCTTATTCCTCATCATTGCTTTAGGCATTATGATTACCTAATTCATATGAAGAATTATAAACTAATACAACATGTCATACAAACACATCACATCTCTTTTGTCACATGATATCTTGGTCAAGGATGAAGCATGAAGATTGTTATCTTATTCCTCATCATTGCTTTAGACATTATGATTACCTAATTCATATGAAGAATTATAAACTAATACAACATGTCATACAAACACATCACATCTCTTTTGTTACATGATATCTTGGTCAAGGATGAAGCATGAAGATTGTTATCTTATTTTTCATCATTGCTTTCTAGATCCTTGAATAATCTGACTATAAAAATGGAATTTCCTTTCTATCGTAGTAATAATTATGGGCTGTCCATCTTAGTAATAATTATTAGTCACACTATAGAAATTGAACTTTCTTTCCTGTTATTGATGCCCTTGGTAGCAATCTTGTAAATCATGTTGCAAAGGGAGATTAGCCAGAAGTCCTTAATTACTGTGGGTTGTCCATCTTAGGAGTCAACATGAGGTTGGTATTGTTGGAATGAACTGTGGTAGGCACCAGATTACTTGTTCTTATTTATAAATCACACCATTAAATTTTTATGTAAATGTACAATTTTACCTTCATTTATTGTGTTTTGATTTTGCTCTTATATGTTATAATGGATATTAAATTGGGATAAAATTGAAAAGTTATTGAATTTTAAAGCAGAATTAATAAGATTTAAGATATTATTTGGTATGTGTAAAATATGTTGGAAATGACTTATGTGAAGACATAGATATAAGTTAAGTTAATGTGTTTTTAAATTCTAAAACGAAGCTTCCAATTAAAGACATGCATTATGTGATTAATTAAGTTTTTTTAACTTTCAACTTGATTAATTAATTAACAATGACGATGGAAGCTGAATAATTAATCAAGCATGCATTTCATATATTCTGTATCAATGGATTGTCATTATGTGAATAGTTGAAGCAATATAATGATAGTTTTTACGTATAGAATAAAATATTGTTACAACCACCGATCCTTAATATAAGAGCCAGTTAACTTTTCTAGGAAGATGGAAAATGTTAAATAAATTACTTAATTCTAATATATATTTTGAAATATTTATATATATCATTAAATTGCATATTAGTTTATAGGTCAGATAAATTAATTTAGAGAAAAATAATAAATACATCAATTAATTAGCTTCTGTAAGGATTGAAGGTAGTATATTGGAAAGGGATGGCTTTAAACATACTTACCGCCAATACTCATCAAGCTCAAAAGTAAAACAATGAAACAAATCTTGGCTCAGATCAATTTCAGTGGTGATTACGAAACTCAAATTAGACTATCATAGTTTTGAATATTTCTTAGCTTTGAACTTAACCCTCTTATTATTGTAATTAAAATTATATTCGTTAGCTTAGGTTTCTTTGTTATCCATTAGCTTACGTCTTCAAACTCACTAATAGAACTTCATTATATTAACTCCTAATTTCTTAGTTGATAACATAGTCATATTTAACTGAGTACAAGTTCAATGTGATTACGTAAGGCCAGTAAACATATTCATATTTATAAACGAATCAAGTAATCTAATGACTGAGTATTTGAATGCTACACAATTTAATATTGAAGATCCAGTTAACCACAATAAGGTTACTCATTTTTCTAGGACGGTTGAATCAACAAACCTAACGTTAACACAAATAAAGGTTGAAGTTATCATATCATAATTCATAATCAAGCTAAAACAATGGTTGAACTCCATAAATTTAATATTCCCATGCATGAACAAAATACAAAGTGAAACTAAACACAAACTAAATCTTATGAAAAGGGAGAGAAAGGAAAGAGGAAACTAGTTCAGTCAGTGCTTAATACAGCTCCATTTAAGTACACCCATCCTGATTTGATTTCGTCCACCATAAATTCCACTTTCTTTTACTCAAAATGCTTAATTCCACCTACAAAAATAAACAACTACCTTTGAAAAAGACTTGTTTATCTTAATTAATTTTATTACTCTTATGCTGTGTTCTTAATTATATTTGTAGTCACAGGTACCATACTTCAGTTGAATTTTTCCAACGAAATCAAGAAAATATATCCAGAAAATGCAGACATAACTCCGAAAATACACCCAAAAATACCTAATAAAGCTACTGAATATGATTGTGACAAAAAAAGCTACTGAATATGAGATAATTAATTCGTGTTCCCCTCCCTATCTTCAATTGCTTCCATGTTCTCTCTGTTACTACATTTGTTGTTATATGAGATAAACTCTCTACTTCAATAAATATATAAATTTGTGCAAAACATTCAGAGTCTCTAGGAAATAAGGAATCACATTAGATGAACTAATGATATAATCGAATGCTTGGACTTTTTCTTGAAAGTTGGAGGAAAATGATTTTATATTTACGCAACTAACTTAATATGTGCTGAATTTTGAATTGGAATAATTTTAAATACATACGCTTCATTCTGCATTGATTGCTTAAAATGTTATCAGCTTTTCAATTAATAATTAATTAATAGTTTTAAATATAATCAATTTCATTGTCACGTACGTAAAACGGTTCATATTTGATATTGGACCGAAATTTTCCATTCATACAACCATCATTCAAAACAAAACGTTACACAATCTTTTTATTCATAGGGGTAGACACTAATTGCATAAGATCATAAGGAAAATCAAATTCATAACCTTTCACATGAGAACATTCATGCCACTAGGTTACAAAGCTATGAACTCTCCCCAAATTATTGCAATACATTCATACCACATAAACCACAAAGGCTCGTAAAGTAGCTCACATATATAGTATAATATTATTAGAACACATAAACCATCCATGCTGGCTAGTACAGCTCATCGTCCCAAAGATCATCAAGAAGAGGCTTGGTTGGCCCTTTGATGAGTCTTTCTTGACTAATTTTACTTATTTTCTTGTAATCATCTCCTGTCAGTGACCAATCAAAGATATGTAAGTTTTGCTTCATCCTCTCCTTGTCATAACTCTTCACCGCAAAGCTCACTCCTTGCTCGTATATCCATCTGAGGCAAACCTGAAAAACACAAAATATAAACGAGCAATGTTAATGAACATTGAGTCAATACAATCTTTAGCCTTTTAATTTTGATTTTAATCCTTTAAGTTTTAAAACATCGATTTTTGTCCCTCAAAGGCTAAATTGGTTCAATTTTTTGTTAAATTATAAGAAACAATGTTTTAAATGGAACCAAATTTCAGAAACCAAAACCTATGATTTGAAACTTGAGGATTAAAACCAAAATTAGGATAAAGTTGAGGATCAAAGATTATATTAACCCAAAAACATTCATTTGTACTTCATCTTAAATTAGGATATCGTCATGCAACTATTGCTATAGACACATCAATATGTTCCACAAGAGAAAAAGAAAAAATATTATCCACTATGTCTATCTCTTTCTTGTTGTACGGAGACGTACAATTAGAAAGGCATGAATGAATTACAAATTAGAAAATGTTTGACCTGGGCAATAGTTTTGCCGTGAGCATCAGCAATCTCTTTGACGACGTCGTTGTCAAGAACTATGTTAGTTCCTCTACTAACTCCTTTCCTCAGAGGAGAGAAAGCAGTTAACGTAATCCCATTTGCCTTGCAGAAGTCTCTGAGCTTCTTTTGTTGCCAAGCAAGGTTCATCTCCACCTATATATATATATATTTTCCATCACCAAATTAAACTCAAGTGATTAATAAATTGGACTTGGAGATGTAAAAACAGAAATATGTGAAGAAGGGATTATTAATTAATTACCTGATTGACTGCTGGAGGGATGGAAGCAAAAGAGAGCAAGTTCTGAAGCTTCTTGCAAGAGAAGTTGCTGACACCAATAGCTTTGGTGAGGCCAAGTCTCTGGCATTCTTCCATGGCTGCCCACACACCTTTCATGTCAAAGGGCACCAACTCCGATTGTTCAATGGGATATGTGACCTTTTCAGGTTTCGCAGTTATGGGCCAGTGGATCAGAAACAGGTCCAAGTATTCCACTTGAAGTGTTCTGCATTAATATGCATGTAAGTAACTGGTTTAAGCTATACTAAGCCATAAGAGATCATCAAATATCAGAATGTTAAGAAAAGTCCAACTTCGGCCAAAAGAATGGAAGGTATATAATGTTCAGGTCAATCATATCAAATCAGCTTAAGCTATATATACACATGCACAAACCAAAACTGTTAGTGCATGCCTCTCTAAATGATGATGACGACGACGACGGCGACGATGATGAAAGAGAGCTGTGTTGTTACCTTAGTGATTTTTGGAGAGCAGGAACAACAAGATGTGGATGATTGTCAGTGACCCAGAGCTTGGAAGTGATGAAGAGTTCATCTCTGGAGCCAACGAGTCCAAGCTGAAGTGCTTCCTTTATGGCTTCTCCAACAGATTGTTCCACCCCATATGCTGCTGCTGCATCAAAGTGCCTGTATCCCTGCCTGATTGCCTCCACCACTGCGTCTTTTGTGCTTACTTTGCTCGCAGCTTCCGGTGCGGTGCCGAATCCGATCACCGGCATCCTCCGCTGGCCGGAGGAGGATTGCAGAGTGAGCTCGGGGATTGTGGGGGAAGACATGTTGCAGAATGGAAATGTGTGTGTAGTTAAGTTTTGCTGATGGTGCGAACAAAGCATGGCCTCTTGGTCCCTTTTATAAAAATGTTTGGGCAATAAGAAATAGCTAAACTATACCTATCATACTTTAAATTTATATTAATTTAGTCGGATCTCTCAAATTTTAAAAGTTCAATTCACTCTTTTATTCTTAACATTATTAGTTTCATTTAATCAAAAATGCTTGACACAACAAATTTCAATAGTGATTGTAGAAGTAAATGATATTAAAATATGTTTAAATACTAATTCTTTACTATAGTTACGTTATTTTTATATTTTAAATTTTAATCATGTTTTATTAGCAATTAATTGTAGAATCACCATTTAAATATGTTAAATATGCAATTTTTTTATTTGTGTTACTAACCGTGTTAAGAATAAAAAAGTAAAAATAATTTTTTTAAAATTTAAAGGATTAAATTGAAACTTAATATAAATTTAGAGAAACAAACATATTCTTTCACCCAAAAGAATAAAAAATGGCATTTTTAATCCATATAGCTTTTTCTCCGTCTTCATCTATCTTTCCAGTTTAAAAACTTGTAATTATGTCATTCCAAATTGATTTTAATGCAGTTTAAGTAAAGAATTGTGGGGTCGGTGTGGCAATATGTTGTAGGCTTTTA